>LOJH01028382.1:7370-17754 GCA_001685095.1 Ellobius talpinus
TCTCTCTGTCTCTCTCTGTCTCTCTCTCTCTCTCTCTCTCTCTCTCTCTCTCTCAAGCGTTTCTAAGGCTACTGCTACCGACAGAGAGTCATTGGTGGGTGGCCTAGAAAGACTCAAAGTTTCGGAGTTTGAGTGGCGTAGCACTGAAATGCCAGGTTGACTAATCCACCAGAACAAAGCAAACCCAAAATAAGTGGTTCATATGGAAGGAAAAAAACAACAGAAAATCCATGCAATGATTCATGGAGTTGACACAAGCATTAATGTGGCCATCACAGTGACTGAGGAGAACTCCCAGGCTGATCCTGCACAGTTCATCAGAGACCACATCTGCTCCCTCACCACTATGTGGCTTTGCTATCGTCTGATCAGCTGTCTCCAGACTTTACAGCCCTTTTTATCCTTTCCCAATATAAATAGCAAGGCAAGCTCTTTTTACTTCACACTGGGAACTGTCAAAACCCAACAGGTGTAGACCTTTTCTGACCTCCGGAGGCCCTTCATCTCTCAGGGAGGGGACTGTCTGCCCTTTGCCAAAGGGATTGCTCACAACCTGACAACAGAAGATGACAGCTGGTTTTCCCTGTGACATATGCCAGCCAGGAGGAAAGCTCAGATGCAACAGCAGAGAATATGTGGCACTAGCTACCCTTCCTCATCAGCTGCACATTGGAGGGGGAAACCCAGCAAGCAAACAAACTGCTAAGACTATTGGGATTTTGTTAAATGCAATCAGTACAAAAGTGAGAGATTTTGGGAGTTATAGGCCACCAACTCCCCAAATGTTTAGATGTAAAGTTAATGTTTTTAAGTAAAAATGCAAATCAAAGGGTTTTTTTCTTTAAAAAAAGAGTTTTCACAGTCTTGCAGGAAGGGTTGAGATGGAAAGGCCACCTGGGCTTTTTGGTTCTGAGTTATTGGACCCCAAACTAGAGATGCTAAATCATGCAAATAGAATAGAGGATGCTCAGGGAATCTAATTTGAGGTATCTCCTGAAGTATGGGAAGGGTACAGACTTATACTAAAAAGCCATTTGCTGTGCTACTTGAAACTCAGATTTAACTGGATGTTTTGCTTAAAATACACTTCCAAGTCCAGCAAACTGTTTGGCTTCCTGACACCTGATTGTCCTCTTGAGGCCAATAGTAGTACTTAGCTGCCAAGCAAAACTTTATTCCAATCTTTCGAGACAAACAAGGAGCCTTAGCCAGAGGATTTCAGCTGTATAACTGGGGCTGCTCCTCTCTGTTATGCTTCTCATTCCTCCTGCTGATTCTGATTTTAATACAGTTGAAAAGAACTTGTCTTTTGTGTTAGACTAACTTATTAACAAAAAACTGTTTTGCCATACATCCTCTGAGAAATAAAGTAAATCATATTTAATTTAATTTGATCATTATCTGTACCAGACTGAGTCAGGCATGATTTGGAAGGCAAGAGGCTAATGAGGAGACCTGTCAGGAATGCTTCATCATGCTGCTTTAGATAGGCTATGATTACATGAAAAAATACAAAGAGAGACCAGTGTGGCTTGTCACCCAGCACAAATCCATAACTGCCCATTGCTTACATGACAGCATCTTCTGTACTAGATGATGAAGATGTAACAATGAACAAATCATTGCCCCAGTACTGGTCCTCTGAGAGGACGTACATTAAGAAGAAAAGTTAGATTTATTTGATAATACCAAAGAAGACTTCAAAGAGGTCATAGAAACATAAGGAAATGTGTCAAGGACCACAAGCGCCAAGGCTAGGCAGCAGGCCATTCATTATCATATCATAGGATTATTCTAGGATTTCAAGTTAACCTGTGTGTACAAAACACTGCTGTGTTTCTTGTATGCAGTCAACATTTATTGGTATATTTTTTAAAAAAGTCAACAAAATATATGGAACAGGGAATCATACAAGGCATTGGACATCTGTGAACCTCTAAAATTATATAACAAAAATATATGGGTATAGATGCTGAGAATTTATCAAGAAGGATTTATAAATATGTTATTTTTTTCAATTTTCAGTGTTCTATAATCTCCCGAAACTGAAAACCCTCCATCAGAGACATCAGACAGAATGTACAACTATTATAAAACAACTCATTATGACCAATAGATATATAGCATGAATCAACTCTTACAGAGCTCTTACTATAAGTACCGGAGAACAAAATCAGATTTACAAAGCTTATGTGAAATTAATCTCAAGCTTTGGAAGAAAACTGTGGAAACATGTGAGCACAGCATTGTATTACAGATTCATGTCATTGAAGAAAGATTTTTCTATTCATTAAAATTCATCTACTCTCTCATGAGCATGTAATTGCATCCACAGGCATTCACAAGTATCTCATAGCTGTTTCAATTTTCCTGTGTGTATACTATTCATATTTGTGATCATCCCAGATTCTCATTGTACTGGTTAGTTTTTATTGTCAACTTTAAATGAATTATTCACCTGGGATGAAGAAACTTCAGTTGTGGATTGGCTCCATCAGACTGTCCTGTGGGCTTGTCTCTGAGGTATTTTCTTGATGGCTAATTGTTGTGAGAATTCATTCCCCTAATAGTTTGAGGGTACCAGTCTTAGGGCATGGCTTCTGTGTGCAGATGTGATCTCTTATAAGGAAGAGGGGAGAGAGCTCTCCTGCTCTCTTGTGTGGTGGTTGGAGATTGGATCACTGCATCCATTGACCTAGGGCAGAATGGAAGACCGGGACAGCTCTCTGCCTTGTTGTTATTCATAAGCATTCCATAATAAATCTTTGTTATGCTTTTATTTGGGATCTTGTGGATTCACTAAACATCACCTACACTTGTCACCCAATGTGGGACAACGTTGTGGATTCACTTACCCTCACCTAAAGCTAGCTTTTTGCTTTAAGAGGGCCTAGCCAATGTGGGTTATACAGATGGACCTGGGATATATAAAAATAATAATAAATAGCAAAAACTAGCTGAGCCAACCAGAGAGAGAAAGCTCATAAGCTATTTATCTTTGGCCCCAGGTTTCTGTCTTGAGTTCCTTCCCCAACTTCCCTCATGATTGTGGGGAGCAGACAAGCCCTGAGTAAATGTGTAAGGAGTGGGTGAAGTCCTGAGTGAATATGTGTTGCTTCCATGAGCACAGCCATGTCAAGGACGTGTGCCTCTGACCCATTGAAATGGCAAAGTCTTTCCTTGCTTAGGCTCAGACATATAGCAGAGCCTTTGTCCTGTCCAAGTATGAGTGTTTAGGAAGACACAACTTCCTCTGGAATGCTCACTGGTGGAGATTGCTCCCCTAGAGAGACTTCCTAGAAAGATTAACTGAAACTGCCTTCTTGTTCAGCTGTGTACCATAAACTCCCTCTTCAATTAAATGTACACAACCAGGCTGCTCCTCAATTCAGATGTGTACCATAAATGCATTGAGGTTCTGGCTTGCAGTCGGTGTATAAGAATTAGCCAATAAGAAGCTAGAGCTAATGGGCCAAGCAGTGATTTAATTAATACAGTTTCTGTGGGAACTAGCAAAATTCACCTAGTCCCAGATTTCCTTCCTGACCCTGTGTTTCTGTCCTTCTTTCAATCCCTTTATGCACAGTCAAGTTTTCAGGAGCAAGTCATGCAAAACAAGGCAGATGATAGATTGCGATCCGGAAGCAATAACCA
Organism: Ellobius talpinus; assembly: GCA_001685095.1. Classification (NCBI taxonomy): domain Eukaryota; kingdom Metazoa; phylum Chordata; class Mammalia; order Rodentia; family Cricetidae; genus Ellobius; species Ellobius talpinus. The sequence continues at coordinate 11,025 of LOJH01028382.1, forward strand.
AATAAACTATTTCCTCTCTGTGTTGGTTTTGTTCAGTATGTTGTTATAAAAGTCAAAAGCAAACAAGAATGCTTCTATTTTATGCATTTATTTATTTATTTCCTATTTCATACATAAAAATATTGAGACACAACAAAAATTAAGTTACTTCCTCAAGGAAAGAAAGCTTAAAAACAAGGAACATTCTGGGCATTGGTTGCCAATGCAGATGGCAGCAGATGAGCATGCCAGAGGCCTTGAAGGGAGCTGTCATGTTGATGCTCTGTTCATTGCTTTCTGGGGTTTCAGGTCTTCTGACAACTCTTTTTTCTCACTCTTACGTATGTTTGGAGGCTTTGCTATCTCCAGCACTTTAATTTTCTATAGAAATATCAGCAGACCTGTTATTTGTGTGTCTCTCTGTTAGCATACATAAGCAATTCCGAGGGAGCACAAAGTGATTTGGGCTCATAGTATCAGAGGGCTCAGACCATGATTGTTTACACTCTTGGACAAACATCATGGTAGCAAGCATGAGTGTGAGAGGTTGTTCTCCTTAGTGTACAGGAAACAGAGAGAAGTGGAATACAGAGAAGAATCTGGACAAATGTCTGAGTGTCGGAAGCCTGCTATCCTGGTCATTCGAGCCACTTTCCCCATCAAAGTGTCTCTATGTTTAAAAGACCCAAGGTCATCCTTGTTCACTACCTTCCTTATCAAAACATGGCAGCTCCATTTTCCTCTGTGGACAGTCATCAAAATACCAGCTCTCCTTCCCTATAGTTCTGCTTTCCTTCCCTGCAAGTCACAAACACACCAGAAAAGCAGCATCTCAATACCAAGAACAGGGGAAAGTCTGGCTGCCCTGTAAAAAACAGAACCAGTTACCGTCGTGTTAAAGTTTCACCCAGGGATGATATTTCTCCAGCAAATAAGTTGATTTAAAAAAAAATGTCACCTTTTTCAGGGACCAGCAGCTTTCAGCTCCTCTGCTACTTCTCCCAAAAACTTGCCCCTAAAATCTCTTTACATCTGTAACACAGCGACTACAATAGCTTTTCAAGTGTGCGCTTTGTGTAGTTGCTTTCTCATAATAGTAGTAAGTCATGTGACAAAGCAAAGGCGGTAGCCACGAAGGCTGAGAATGGCTGAGAAGGTCAGACAGCAAGCATCTGCCTGAGGAGATGCCCTGGCTGTGATGTTTCCAACAAGGAACTTAGAACCTGAGATCCAACAGCTACTGGAGAAATGCCATTTATTTCAAGGACAGGATGGAAGCTGAGGGTGTGGAAGGGAGCAGTGAGTAGAGACTGGTAAGAACTTGAGACCTGGGGAGAAAGAATAGTAGAATGTGGGGTGACCGGTGGAAAAGAAGGACCCTGGGAAGAAACACAAGGGAGGGAAAGGGAGATGAGGCTCTTGCTTTCACGTTGTAAACAGCAAATCCTTCACAAGAAAACCAAGTGAAACAAAGCTCCAAGCTCATGTGACTTGCTTTTCTGTGCCCATAAAACAGAACCACAAAAAGGCAAAACGAGCAAACAAATGGAATGAATATGCATTAAAATGTATGGAAATTCCAATGGTGTTAATATTGGCAGTCAATGTCTACATGGGATAGGAGTAGCATTGACAGGTTCTTATGTATATAATCAGATAATCATTACTTCTTTACAGGGCTATCAGACTGGCTGAATACATGCAGTGTCTAACCAGGCAGAGTTACAACACAATGTTCAGTATTTTTAATGAGTCCATTCTGCAGTTTTCTTTGAAGTCCCTACTTTTTCATTCCTGTGGCTATGACCTGGGGTCATCCTAAACCAAGGCCATCTTTCAGTTCTTCCTTTTCTTTAAACTCCTTTCTCTCCCCTTCCTTGCCCTCTAGCCCAGACTGTATCTTCACATCATCTATTCCTTCCCGGAGGCAATACGGTCTGCCATCTTTGAAAGCATTTCAAAAGGCTGATGCTGAGCTGCTGCACAGTTTTTCAATGTCAGGCCTTAGAAAGCCTGATGGCTTTGCTAGAGAAAATGCACACCCGTTCTTTCTCCAAACCAGCACTATATTTTGGGAAATCCACATGGAATGGACAGCAAATTCTGGGAGTCAAGGGCAGATGCAAATCAGTTCTTCCCACTCAGAAAGGACATCTAGATTGGAAGCTTCAATCCAGAATTCAAAGAGTGCATGCTACAAACCATGAGGTTGAGACCCTGGAGGGCGTATGTCTTAAAATAAAGCATGACCTTTATCTTAGTTACGGTTTCTATTGCTGTAAAGAGACACCATGATCAAGGTCACTCTTACAAAGGAAATATATTTATTTGGTTAGGCTTACGTTTTCGGAGGTTTAGTCCATTATCATCATGGTGCGACATGGTGGTGTGCAGGCAGACATAGTGCTGAAGGAGTAGCCCAGTATCTGACCAAGAGGCTTCAGGAAGCATACTCTTTTACTGGGCATAACTTGAGCATATGTGATACATCAAAGCCTGCCTCCACAGTGACATTTGTTCTCCAACAAGGCCACACATTCAAATAGTGTCACTCCCTTTGGGAACCATTTTCTTTCAAACCACCACAACCTTACTTCCTCAGAAAGGTAACAAGTTAAGCAGGACATTGAGGGTGGATGTGAATTACTTTCTGGCCTAAGGCATTAGCTGAAATGAGTTATAAGAGCTTTAGTGCCCAGTTCTGAAATGAGAAGGAAGGAAGCAAGGGAAGAAGGAAGGAAAGAGGAAGTGAGGAAAGAAGGGAGGGAAGGAGGGGGGAGGGAGGAAGGGGGGAAAGAAGGAAGAAAGGGAGGAAGAAAAGTTGGAAAAAATAGAAAAGTACTGACACACTTTGCCTTTAGAGAAAAATATCAGCCCTGTAGGCTTCCCATGGTTGTCATTGGACAGAGACTGGAAACCTAGATTTGAATGTCTACATGTCTCTGTACAGTAGAGGGACCCTGGGTGACCAGCACCCATCAAAAAACAGGGATACTGAGTGTCCAGTCTGTGTCCCCAGTTCAGGAACATTTCACATCTGGTGTCAGAATGTGTGGCTGGAGGGATTCAGTAGGTCTGGAATCCCAGAACAGGGAGGGGACTGTGGGAAACTTGTGCTGGGCATCTCTTCCCTTGACTGATGCTTTGTATCCTTTTTCTAGACAGGTGGGGACTACAAACATGGGAATATTCTGACTCCCGAGAGTGCTAGCAGAACCTGAAACCTTGCTATGGTCAGAGGAGATCATGGCCCATTGCCTCATTGCCCTCATAACGACGGTTTTTTATAATCGCTTACCAACTTTACAACCACATCAAAAGGAATTTAATTTCATATTCTCTATACACATTTATTCTTAGTTTGCCTGAAAACTGAGATGAAAAGACATACCCTAGAAATATTTGGAAGATAATACCAGTATGTGTAGCATGAATTGTAATTGTTCTTAATAAAACTCGGGGTCAGCCATTGTGGTGAATGCTGAAGATCAGAGAAGCAGAGCAGCCAGCCACTGGAGAACTTTTACCTCTAGTAATGCTCAGATCAAAGGAGTGATCCTGTCCTCAGACTGCCTCCTCTGACTGACTGCTTCTCAAATATACATAGTCATTTGTACCCCACAAAGTGTGACAAAATGAGACTCCCTTGCAGCTAAAGGCGGTGTAAAGACAATGAAAGCATTGCTATGGGATTTAATCGCAATGACTGATGCTATTCCACTTGCTCTACAATGAAGCAGCTCAAGAATGCGGGATTGATTTATTGATTTCTTGTGAAAACGTGGGTCTTATTGATTCTTTTCCCTCATCACCACTCCTCCCTAATTGATTGATTTGATGGTTAGAGCTCTGACTCCCTCTCCAAAGATGGAGTGGGATAATTACTGTAGCCTGCTGTTTAATCTTCCTGCCACACAATTACCACCACCATTGTGCCCGGCGCCAGCACTTTCTCAGCTGTCATCCCTGTGCTGGAGTTTGATACTGCAATGAGACACCTGGAGGTGGTAGCTTGGTCATTACTCAGGGTCCTTTCCTGGAACTTGCAGACTCCTAAACAGGAGGGGCTCCGGACCTTTTAAGAGGTACTTGAGCAGTCTACCTTCAGATCAACTGTGAGTTGTTAGAGGTGGACCGGAGACATCCTGGGAAGACATTTGCTTAGCATCCTGAGCCTGGAATGTGAGATCAGGAGGGAGCGAATTCTGTTCTTTGCTGACTGTGCTTCCTGGCGCTTTTTTGATAAGCCTCTAAAGCTCTTTCCTTAAGGTTCCATTTGCTCTGAAATTAGCAGCCATGGAGCAGGAGCACGTCATCTCCGTAGGAGGTGAAGTATCTTTCTGATGCCCTCATCTTGTTGCACTGAGATGGGTGAGTTTTCCAATCACCTCTGGTTCCTGCACCAAACTTGACCCCCAACCCTCCACACCTCCTTGGAAAAGAGCTTGGGGCATGAGATCCAGAAAAGAACATGGGGCCTGAGACCTGGAAAACGACAGGACAGTTTGGAATCTAACTTATTTTAAAACTCAAGACAAGAACCACGTGTTAAATTTATATGCTTACTGTTTGGCTTTCAAAGTAATGAACAAAGCTGTACTTACATGGAAAGGTGTCTGAGGGTCTCACTAAGAGGCATTTCTTTCTGTGGAATTGTATTGGTAGTCTGCTGTATCACTGCTGCCTAGATTAGAAGCCAAACAATCTGGAAGCTAATTCTAACTTTTTTTTCCTGCTTCTACTTTAATTGAAATTATAGTATTCACTAAATCAGGTGAAAATGATTTTTAAGAAGCATTTCCTCTGTAACACAGCTCCCTCCCACAACATACAACATTGACTTCATCACGTATTCCAATTACCTCACATGTGAGGATTGTCAATTTTGAAGTCTGTGGTTGGAAAAAAAGACTTTCTGCAAACAGCAAGGAATAAACTGCCCAGACTTGCTTCACAGCCGAGAACTGTAATGTTTCCCTCACTTTGATGATTTTTGTTTTCACATTGAGCTTAGGGAAAAATAAAATGCAAGTTTTTTACATAAACTCCTTTCAAGTAACACAGAAGAGGTATACTTTGCAGAGTTTCTTTTAGTTACAGTCTTTTATTGATTTTTGGTATGCCTAAAAATTATTTCCCAGTTCAAGTCCATCACTATTGAGGAAAGAGTATTAACCAGAGAACAAATTGCTAAACTTGCAAGAAAACACCAAAGACCTGGAAACAATCCATACACCTTTTCTATGTCTCTCCCCTGACCCTGTGCTCTTTCTCTTCCTTTATTTCCTTCTGTTTCTATTTTTTTTTTCAGTTCACCATGCTAAAAATATTTAAGGAGAAGCATCTAAGTCTGAAAGAAACCTATTGTCTCCCAATTTTTCTTCATCAATAATTTGGGACATGTCTTAGTTAGGGTTTCTATTTCTGTGAAAAGATACCATGACCACGGCAACTCTCAGAAAGGAAAGCATTATACTGGCATGGCTTACATTTTCAGAGGTTTAATCCATTATGATCATGGGCGTCATGGCAGCATGCAGACAGACATGTAGCCAGCTGGAAGTCCTACATCTTGACTCATGGGAAGTGATCTTTCTCTCAGGGTGTGGCTTGAGCATCTAGGAGACCTCAAAGCCCACCTCCACAGTGTCAGACATCCTCCAAGAGACTACACCTCCTAAGAGTGCCACTCCTTTGGGGAGCCATTTTCTTTCAGACCACCACAGAGTATAAGTCAATATTGTTGTGGTATCACTGTGTGAAGGAGAGACAAGCGAGGGAGCTGTCACCATCTGACCACATTAGGCAAAGGATCAGTTCTTGCCAACTTACATGTTAGCAAGTTGTAACATGTAAGTAACAAGAGCAACTATCCCCTGGCCTTCCTGGGAACTTCCACCAATCTTCAGAAAGCATCACTCCATCTGTGTCTAGGAGAATACAACATGTTCCTGTCCTTTTGAGTGAAGTAGTATTCTTTCAAGATTCTTCTCATTTAATGTGCCCTTTTAGGAGACACTTAAACTGTTTGTGGCCATAGACTGCAAACACTGTGTTTTCTAGAGATGATATAGACTCTGATTGGACATTAATTTTGTATACCACTGCCAAATCCATACACCACTCCCCAATTCTAAAGGATCTTATACTCCCAATATCTTGATTTTAGTCTAGTAAAACCCATTTGCCCTCTGTTCTCCAAAACTAGAAGAAAATAAAATTGTGTTGTCTTCAGGCACCAAGGCAATGATACTTTATGATGACCACATAGGAAAATAATGTAAGTGGTGCAGTAATTAACAAATACTGTCCATCACTCTTTTACTTCCAACTTTGGTAAGTGTCCCACATGGATATTTGTAAGCTTACACCCACAAACATTATAAAGCAAATATCAGTATTATTCTCATTTAATAGAAGTTCAGAGAAGAGCTGAGCTAAGTTTACTTCTCTCCAAACCTAAAACCGTGTCTCTGAGCCTGCGTTCAGGAATATGTGCCCATAGAAGTTGATGACCCAGGGATCTCCCCAGACACTGCACCATCAGAGAGCAGTCATACTGTGGTCAAAGCTTCTGAGGTGTCTGAGGCAACAGAGAGTGACCACTCACTCATTCTTCAAACATGTTCTGAGAGCATACATACTACACTGAACCTCTATTCTCTTGCAACTCACAATTGTGAGGGCAAACATAACCAGAGCAGCTGAGGAGAGGGCGCCTCAACTGGCCCCATCCTATAGCCACACTGAT
>LOJH01028383.1:6980-24734 GCA_001685095.1 Ellobius talpinus
CTCAGCTATACTCTGCATTGTTTTGGTAAGAAGATAAATTGCATGCTCTTAGGACCATTCTCTACATTATAACATCTATGCACACACAGGTTTGCAGAGGAACAGGATTTTGGTCCTTCTTACTCAGCGCTGCTCCTGAAGACTTCTCCTGTGTATATAGAGGATGTCTTATCCTGCCTAGCGTCGTAATCTCCTTACATTGATTACTCTGTGAATAAAGTTTTGAAAATTCTTCTTGAAGGCTTCAATGAGAATGCTTTTTCCCAGTAATTAAAGGACTTCAACTCAACTCTCTAAAATCTATTAAAAGATAGTATTTTCATAAGTGTTTTATCTGAAAGAGGTAGATAATTTAGCCCATTATTTTGGCCAAATTGTCTTCCATTCTGTTTAGAGCTGCAATCTCACTTGGCACTCACTGGAGAATCATTTATGTAATATTGTTCATTTTGAAGCTGACACTATTAGGTTTGTGTACATGTACATTTTCCAACACAGAACACAGGAATAACTGCTGATGGTTCTTTTTAGCTCAGAAAGTCTATGCCTTATGCCTTATGAGGTCTGTGCTTTCCAGGCCTTACGAGTTCTGGGCTTCTAAATCCTCACTGCACACATTTGCTGGTCATTTTATCACCTGCTGCTGGTCATCATGCCCAGCTCAGGATGACGTCTGTTACTGCATTTCCACTAAACGTCTGCATGACCTCATGCTTCTCATCATAGACCACGGAATACGTGGAAAGGCTTTAGTATCAGGCCGTGTCTACTCTCCCTTCTGTGCCAAGAAATTAACTTTAACAACGACGCAGGGAAATTGCTTGAGTTGACAAATATAAGCAAGTAAAATAAAAAAAATCCTAGTTCTTGTTTTAAGAACAATTGTTAAGAATGTCTTCTTCTCATTTTTATTGATTGACTGAAAAAAGAAATATCCTGTGAAGTACAGAGAGATTAAATTTGGAACATTCCCAAGATAAAGCAAATAAATGTGAAGTAAGTAGGATTACAAAGAGCTAGATTTTTGTCATGCAACCTATTCCAGTGCCAGCAATGACCACAGGATCAGAAATCAAGTCTTGGGCTTCCTGGATTACCACTGAACGTCTTAGGAACTGCATATCCCTAATTTTGACTTTTTGGGGCCCTGTTTTTATCTCATTTAATTCTATTTTCTACCTTTTTTCTTTTTCTTTACTTTTTCTTTTCCTTTTCTTATCTTTCTTCCTTTTTCTCTTTCTTTCTTTTTTTCTGAGACAAGATTTCACTATGTAATCCTGGAGAGCCTGGGACTCACTATATAATCCTGGATGACAACTTGAACTCACTATGTAGACCATTCTGGCTTTGAAATCACAGAGATCTGCCTGCATCTGTCTCCCAAATACTAAGTCTAATTCTTGAGAGTCATTAGTGAAAGTCACTTCTCTGGAGACATTTTTCAGCAAACTCCTTAACACATGCACCAGTTTTTAGGTAAATGTCACCGGAAGCATATTATTTTGGGATAAGACAACTTTAATTCATTTTAGTGCTATATTTAAAGACCTAGAATGTTCCCACATTTATTTAAATGCATTCCTAGATTACTGGTTTATTCTTTTACTTTCTAAATTTTTTCCCTAATGGCCTATAGTAACTTATATCATAGACAATTCTAAAAGCATGCAACAATTCAGCTATCATGGCAGGTATTTAGCACAGTTCCTTATGAGCAAAAAGAGCTTAATAAAGTATACTCCTTCTGCCGTTGCTCTTCTGCACTTTGGTAGTACTTGCAAAATTTTAAATGATATTCTGTAGTAAGAAACTCCAAAGAAGAATGCAGGCATACTTCACTTAAGGTGGTGAAAATGGATCAGTCTCCTTGGAGTGACAATCCTTTTCACAAAAATATGTTTGTAATACAAGGTTTTACTTACAGTTCACGTCCATTTCCAGACATCTTGAATCCACCGAAGGGGCACTGGGCTGACAAGAGCATATAGCAGTTTACCCTGAAGCAAGGAAGAAAAGGATATTACAAATAATTCTTAACTTACCCTATAATTATAAAGTTGGAATGAAAAGACTCAGAGGTCTCTTTAAGAACTCTATTGTTCAGTATCGTATACTTATTGGGGGGAGGGGAAAAAAGCAGTGCTGTAATTTACAAGGCAGAAAGCAAACACGTATATTACCTAGGAACAAATAAATGGTACCACTAGTAGTGTCAATAGTTATAAAAATAGATTCATCTGAATTACAGCAGAGGGAGGAGCCAATGTGCCAGGAAAAGAAGTATGCAGTTCCAGGTGATTGTGAGGTGCCCAACTTGAGTGCTGGGAGCTGAGTCTGGGTCATCTGCAAGAGCAGAAACTTCTCTTCATTGTTGACTCAACTCTCTAGCTCCACTTCCCTATTTCTGTAAAATGTATTTGTCTATCTATCTATCTGTCTGTCTGTCTGTCTATCTATCTATCTATTATTATTTAGAGTGTATGTTTGTGTGCCTGATTTAAGTGGACTTATTAGAGGGTGTGATGGCCTGGCTCTCACTATGCTAGTCGTTGCAAGGTCTCCATGAGTTCTTTAACCTCAGCAAGTTCCTGCTTTTACCATAGATATGATTAATAAATAACAGCTTTCAAGTAAGCTTAAATGATGAATTTAAGAAATAGATTGCAATTTTGAGTTAATAGTGACTAACTGGTGACTCCCTTTGATGTAAGGAAAGATTTTTCAACTGGGAAAGAGGGTAAAGAATTGCTTGGTCGTGTTTTAGGATGCGTTTTGATGCCTGATTTTCCTTAACTGGATTAGGTGAGAGAAGGGAAATAAGCCTGCACTATTGCTAGGACTGAGGGAAGGAAGGCTTGATGAGAGAAAGGTTGCTGAGGAAACAGTACAGGGTACAGAGCTGGCTGGGCAAAGCAGCAGTTTGAGAGGCAGAGCTGAGAATCATGTAAGTTAAACTCTAAAAGCTGAAGACAGATTAGGTCCAAAGTGAGTGAAAATTGCTTCACAAATTTATTATGGTCCTCTAAAAAATGACATGAAAATCCTAGAATAAGAATTTACTATACAAAAAAATACCCTAATGTACAAGCTGAGCACCACCTTGCCTAGGATGCAGACCTAGGATCCAACTTACTCATGACCCTGAAGCAGGAACAGGATAATTTCAAAGCTAATCTGAACCAAAGAATGAGTTCAAAGACAGACTCAGCAACTCAATAAATTCAAGTCTAACATTATATATATATATATGTACACACACATATAATAAAACTGGAGACAGTTCTGAGGGCTGGAGCACTTGCGTAGACTCTACAGGGCATAAGGTCTAGTATTCGTTGTGGAATATAATAAAGACAACATCAGCAACAGTAATAACTTTCCACATACATAAGGCACCAGAACATTATCTAACATAGTTAAACTTGAACACAACAATTTTTACCTCCGCTGTTCAAAATAGTACTCCATACCTTGAAATTATCTAGTAATTTTGACAATGTACAAAGTAACATGCATAAAATGTTTCAGAGAGGTAACTTGAAAAAGTTGGATGAAGTTAATTTGGCTTAAAGAAATAAGACAATTATTTTTCTAGTTGGTCTGATAATTTCAAATGAGTATTCAAGTCTTAAGGAGGCCAATTCAGCCTGCGCGTGTAGCTGATACAGGAAGGGCACAGCTTACTTCAGATGCACTTACCACACTACCCCGGCCTGCAGAGCAGAAGACACAGTGACGGCCTTATCCAGGTCTTTTGTGAAGACTCCAGCTGCCAGGCCATAGGAAGTATTGTTCGCTCTCTTGATCACATCATCTATAGATTTAAACTTCATGATTTGTTGCACTGGTCCAAATATCTACACANCTTATCCAGGTCTTTTGTGAAGACTCCAGCTGCCAGGCCATAGGAAGTATTGTTCGCTCTCTTGATCACATCATCTATAGATTTAAACTTCATGATTTGTTGCACTGGTCCAAATATCTACACAGGAATAACACAAAACTAGATCAACACTATATACAGTACACATGCTTTAAAAACACTACATATGCTTCCCTAGAAGCCGTTCTCCATGGGCTAAGGTCTCTCACTTTAGACCTGTGTGTAAGGATCAAAACAGACAACCATGGTCAGTGAACATGGAAACATGTCTCTGTGGACCAGACACCAATCATCACACAGCATTTATTCTTACATGCTGTGACAGAGTGGCCAAAAATGTAAGGACCAAACAGCAAATCACTAAGTGTATCGTTTCTTTGGAGACATCTAAGCCTAGTTTTGTTCATTGCTCAAGTTACTGTACAAGACAGCATGACCAAGAAAGCAGTCCCGTGCTCTAAGAGCAACAAACAGACGATGATTGAGAACAGTGTTTATGCTTTGGACACCAGTGTGTCATTGATTTAAATATCATCCATTTTCTTATGTTTATATCACTTCCTGAGTATAAATACTGTGTAATATAACACAGATTTTTATTCCTAAGTGTCACACCGAATGTTACACACCAGGACTGAACAAAATGACTAACTCTGGAACTAATCTACACTAAAGCCAGAGGTCTCTAGCAGTGGTCACCATCACACTTGATTATTCTAGTGTGAGCCAGTTTTTCACTTTTGCTGGAATCTAGTTAATAAATCCCCCCCACAACTCAGTCTATATCTCACTGCACAGAGGAGAAGAAACAACTGTGTTTTCTCAAAGATATTAAGCTTTTGTACTTTGAAAAGTGATTAATCAAACTTAAATAAAAGAGAGGGTTCTTGGAATGTTAGTATACTCTCCTGGGAAATATGAGCATGGTTGGCAAAAACTCAGAGGTGTCGAAAGGTTTTCTCGTTCTGAGTCTATTGGAGTGTCATGGGGGAGTTAGTGACACCTCCCTGAAGGCTGGGGTAGACTCTGGGGTTCTAAACTCTTTCATGACCCTGTAACTGGGAAGTAAAATGGTGTGAATACTGGAAATGGAAAACAACTGGAGCAGGGTGGATTCACTGCGATTTGTAGCACCTTAACTGACACAGTCTAGGCTCTGGGCTCCTATTTCAAAGCAGCAGATGAGCTATTATAGGAGCACATAATAGGAGTACAGATGAGCTATTATAGGAGCACATTATAGGAGCACAGTAAATGCTTCTTGAATGAAGATTATTTTCTGCTTTACTCTCCTTCTCATCCATGTTAATCAAGGTCTACAAGAACAATAGCTCTAATTAAAGAGAATTGGCCAATAAGTGCAGAAATTCAAATGCAGTTGAGGAGTGAAATGATGCAAACAATCCAAGTGTATTATATGATCCACATATGATGTTTTTATTCTGTTCTTTATATTTATTTCCTCTTCTGGCACAGCTAAATAGTCCCCTTTTCTCCTTATTTGCTAACATTGTGTAGGTAACGATAATAGCCTCTCAGATCCCCTGCCGTATTAGGGACATATGTTTAAATTATGATTGCCTTTGAGTCACTGTATCTTCTCATTGCAGTGTAGTACATGTCATTGTCCAAGACAAATGCTCATATCTCTGCATATATTAAAATCCTCAGACTCATGATGTATATTAGCTACCATGTCAATCACAAACTAGTTCCTCTTAATTATTCGTTGAATACCTGGGTACCATCTTTATTGATGCTACTTAGATTGCACCCCCCCAGAACTCACTTTCACTTCCCATACAAAGCCAGTCCACTTTGTCTCTGAAAGTTTGACTTTTATTTTTATTTATTTATGTACTTATTTGTTTGTTTATTTATCTATTTTTTGCATGACTGAGATCATCCAGAGTATGTTGTTCAGTGCCTGGCATATGTAATGCCATGGTGCGCACATTTGTTTCTGTTTTGACAAATGACAGGACCAATTCCCATTCCTGTAAGGCTGTGAATGAAGCACCTAGAGAAGCTTCTGTGGACTTTGTTCTGTGTGTGACATAAACTATTTGTAGACCATTGGATTCCTCATTGATCATTCTTGATCTCAAATTACTTAAGGGTTTACCATTAAGCATTTCAGGGGAACACTATTCAAGGAGCTGTGGGTTTTAGAGGGACATGGGTTAAATACAGAAGACCATGACAAGCTCAGAAACAGAATCACATAGAGTAGAACTATTACCTCCTCTTTGGCAATGCGCATCTCATCAGAAACATTGGTGAACACTGTGGGCTGAACAAAGAAGCCTTTGTTCCCCCAGCGTCCACCACCACACTCCAGTTTGGCTCCTTCTTTCTTCCCACTCTCAATGAGGTCAAGTATTTTATCATGTTGTTCCTTGTCAATCTAGTTGAAAGAAATCATAGGGAGAAGGAAAGCAAATGAAAACCATTATATCAGTGGTCCTCAATATGTGAGTGGCAGCCATTGGAAAACACGTATTTTTGATGGTCTTAGGAACCCCCAACCACAAATTTATTTTTCTGGTTACTTTATAACTGCAGTGTTGCTACTGAATGGTGACTCACTTCCTAAGACCACCAGAAATATGTGTTTTCCAATTGTAGAGAATATCTGCATGTAACAACTCTAACATCCAGGATACCCTCAAGTCAGTNAGTCAGTTCAGCAGAGTTTCAGTTCATTCTGCCTATTCTCAGGCGTGTTTTTCCAATTGTCGCGACCCACAGGTAGAGAATATCTGCATGTAACAACTCTAACATCCAGGATACCCTCAAGTCAGTTCAGCAGAGTTTCAGTTCATTCTGCCTATTCTCAGGCGTGTTTTTCCTGTGAATTTTTTTGGGAAGAAAAGTATAAGGGTTTGCAAATTTAGTACATTTACTAAGCACAGCAAATGGCAAGGTGGAAATACACGGACTTTTCACACATCTGTCATGTATTTGCCTTGGAAGAAATGTGATAATGATTTAACACATATGCCTTAAAACTTAGTCCTTACTGAGATAAAGGAGTGATGGGAAAAGGAGGACTTTGATTTGGGTCCAGTGAGTATGTCACATGAGAAGCAGGTGGTTTTGACTATAGGAGACCTTTATTCTTCAGAAAGGGAACTGTATTAAGGAGAGAGGCTACTTGTTGGTTCCTGGACGCTTAACCCCAAAATAATCACACAGAAACTATATTATTTAAAACAGTCCTTGGCCAAATACTTAAATGTATTGCTAGCTAGCTCTTATATCTAGAATTAACCCATCTCTATTATTTTATATTTTACCATGAGGCTCGTGGCCTACTGGCAAGGTTTTGGTGTTTGTCTCTGGCAGGGCTACATGACTTCTTTTTGACTCTGCCATCATTTAGTTTAGGTTTTACCACCTACCTAAGTTCTGCCCTATCAATAGGCCAAGGCAGTTTCTTTATTAACCAATGGTATACACAGCATACAGAGGGAATCCCACATCAGGGAATATGCCTATTCTTGGGCCATGTCTACTGCTCAGGATGCCCTTTCAAACAAAAGGTTGGGTTCTTGCTCCATTTGGTGCAGTAGGCTGCATTCCAGTTTCTAACAAGGAACGGTTATCATCTTCCTGCTTCATTAAATGGACCACTTCTAAATTATATGGCCATTATCACAGAGGTATCTTGTTTTAAATAATATTTTACAAAAGAAAGAATTAAAAAGAGATCAGATTTCTGTTTGGAAAAATCAGAAGCACTGCACACTTAGCATACTTGCTGAGACATGTGGGTTTCCTGTTACCCAAGTTTTCACAGTAGGGGGAGGTGAATGATGAGTCTTGGATTCAAGAGACTGGTGCAAACAGCCTGTCTGAAGTGAGACTGGGTTCAAATAGATGGAAAATTAGAGAAAACGGGGCTAAAAAGAGGGGGTCATGTTTGGTATTGGTTTATTTTCTGTCTTGAATGGACAACTGGCAATCTTTACATTGTTGGACTCTGCTAATCTTCTCAGTATTAAAATGATTGGAAAAGCTTGTCAGATGTGCTTTCTAACTACACTTAACTCAGTCTCTACGCTTTGTTAGAGTAAATGCTAGCTGCTATTAGCCCTTAATTAAGAAAATTTGGCATGGTATTTGTCAACCTGTTGCTCCAAAAATCTTCAGTGTGCAATATTCCAAAGAACATTCCACAAAGATCGTCTCATCATTGGTGTTCTGTTGTGGAATCCCAAGGGTTGCTTTAAAAGCCAAGATACTGATATTACTACATACTGGGCAATAAAGCTAAGTTGTGGTGTTATGTAGCTATGTCTAACTGAAGTATTCTAAAATTGGAGTGAACTGTAATAGGAATCAAAAAGCATACAGATTGAAGAAGGCAAGAAGCTGATAGTATTGGCAAGTTTTCCTCTTCTTGTATGTTGTGTGTATGTGGTGTGCACTAATTGGCAAGCATAGCAGTATAAGCTATCTCCCTGAACTCAGAACTTATGAGTTTGACTGCTCTAGTTAGTTACTTTGCTTTGGAAAATTCCTGCTTTATTTCCTGAACTTTGGGGCTAAATGCCAACTACCACATACATTCAGTTTTTATCTGGGGGCTGGATTCAAACTCTGAACTAATGCTTGCATGGCAAGAGCTTTATCCACTCAGATATCGTCTCAGATCTTTACATCTTTACATGTTTAATTCCCAGCATTATTCCTAAACTGTTTCTAGATATGTAAAAGTTTTTCTCCAACACAAAATTAAAATGATTTCTTTACTATTGGGAATTAGCCTTTTTAACAGTCAGAGTTATAATGTCCACTAGCAAAGCACATAGCTAAGAGGTAAAGTCAACGCTGTCAAAATGAGTTCTAGTGCTTCTTTACACTTGTTTTGAAAATGCTTGTCTTTTTTTATTGTATAATTACCTGAGGGCCTTGATTTACTCCTGTGGTCAGAGGATTTCCAAGAACATATTTCTTAGCTCGCTCAACACTCCTTTTCACAAACTCATCATAAACTGATTCCTCAACAAAAATTCTGGATGCTGCGACACAACATTGGCCTTGATGGTAGAACACACCGTGGTGTGCAAACTCAACGGCCATGTTCACTGCAAAGGAAACATTTACATTACAGCAGAAATGTTTTCTAAAGCACACACATGTGCATGTGTGCACATATACTCACACTGAAGAGATGGCTGAGTGATTAAACGTATTCGAAGATCTGCTGGTGTACTGGAGTTGAATTCCTAGTGCCCATAAGAGATGGGTCACAATCTCCTATCGCTACTTCCTCAGGACCTCTGAAGCAACATGTGAGCCAATAGTTACTGCTTCAGTTGTAGTGAGGAGATTTTAGAGAATGATAAACTGGGGACCGTGCCATGTGTTGCACAATAACCAGAAAATAAGTTCTAAAATCTCCAGTCAGGACCACAATAGTTACAACAGCAAACTTCATGAACTATTTGTGTTTATAGTCTCATTGTAATTACGCAACTATTGAAGGAATGCTAGACCATGAATTTTAGTGAAATTACTCCTAAATGAGTAACCTGAGGATTTCATTTGTTAGTAAAATCAGAATGGTTTGGAATTTTATGGGTGGGTTCACATACAAATGATAAACTCAATATATTTCAACTTCACTAACATTAATTGGAAAAAAGAAGAAATTATTTAAACAGAATATTATTTAAATCGAATATTCTTTATTTTTCTTCTAAATGGTCCTGAGTGAAGGCAGAAAGAAATTATGAAATTTCTGACAGCAAAACTCCTTTTGGCTCCAAACGGCTCAAGTATCTCATGTCCTATGCACAATTAAAGATATGAAGATACAGAATTATCAAAACCACATCAAGATTTTAGATGCAGCTCATTTATACTACCTCACATTGACACTGGGAAGGAGCAAGCTATTCCAACCCAGGACAAAATTTTATCTGCGTGTAATTTATCTAATGCATGGAACAATTCAAAGGCTTTGCAGAATCACCACAGACTTGACTTAATTTCTTACACCTTGAAGCAAAGTCACCTGCGAGACTCCAGATGATGGGTGACATCATCAGGCATCAGGAGGAAGAAGGTGAGACACTAGCAAGGGACTTGTACTCACAGTCAGCATCTGCAAACACAATGCAAGGACTCTTTCCCCCCAGCTCCAGGGTGACCCTCTTCAGATTGCTTTTCCCTGCAGCTTCTTTGATTAATTTGCCAACCTGAAATCAAACATCACAGAGCACACTTAGTTTGTTCTTATTTAGATAGGTTCATTTAATACTTTCAATGTATAGGACATTTACACCACCATGTAATTTCATTTGGAAGAAACATGAAATGGCATTGTTCAAGACCTAGCACCATCAGGTGTAAAAGCCTCCACGATCAAGTCTGAAAATATGAGGCAAATCAGAAAATGCTTGTGGACAAGAGCACAGACACTGTAACTGAGAGAGCTGACTCTCATGTGTAGGCTGATAAACTTATTTTTCATTTTCATCATAACTTTCTTTCTGTGTTTGATCAGAAATACCCCAACAACATCACATATTGACTTCTTATCCCTCTGCTGACATTTAAAGAACTCAGTTCCTCCTTAGTTTGGGTTCATCTCTTAGCAGAGATTCTCTTTGAGCCCTTCTCTGATGGCTCTAGATGGGCATAATTCTTATTTCCTAGTCTCCCAAAGAAACACATGAAAATGCATCTGGAATACCCCCAAATGGTATCATACATATCTGCAAAAAATTTCCCACCAGCCTGCCATTTTCTATGTCCCTGTGTGCTTCTCACAGTATTCTCACTGTTTATGGATCTCAGTACCCCCTTCACTCTGGTCTGTGCTTCCATTTCTCCTACACATGTGCTCACTCTGCACAACTGATACTGAAGAAAGAGACTGGCACTGCGCTCTGTGTTCCTCCTGCCCTTATCTGTAATCCTCCCATTCTAGTTTCTTCCTTAATTCTAGTTTCCTCAGCTAAAAGATGACATCATTTTCATTTTATTTTATTTTATTATTTTAGATCCATTTGAATGAAAGCTATTTTCTAAAGAATAGTTTTTCTTTTCCATCCCTAACTCCAGCTTTTATAATGACTTGGACTTCATTATGTATACCACAATCACATTCTAATGAAAAAATCTTTGCCCTGTCTTCTAGAGTTACTCATTGTATTTTGCTTCTTTAATCCTCTGTGTTTCTTGTACTATTCCACATATTGAATAACTATTTCTGTTGTATCAGTGTTGTGACCATTTCTATGTGGATACTGCATTGCAATTATGCATTACAGAAAAGATATTCATTCTACTAAGATTTTCATATTATTACTAACTTTATAAGCTGAAATTTAATTCCTGAAATTAGATGAACAAAAATAAACAAAAGTTAGTCATATCCTGGGGAAGCCCTACCTGAAATTTGCCTTCCCTACTTCTCTTTCATGCTTCTGCCTTCCTTTTTTTTGTCCTTTTTTATTGCTGACAGTGTATCCCTGTATAGCTCAGTCTGACTTCAAATTTGTGAATCTCCTACTTCGCTTCCCAGGTGTGGGTAGTGGTGTGTGCCACCATGCAGAATCTCTGTAGCACAGTCTCTGTGACTGTTCTCATTTAAGAAGTTACTGTTTTCTATATAACAAATTTTACCTTTCTGGAGTTATCTAATCAGTTTAGTAGAAAAGTTCTCCTAACACAGCCAACGTTTGACTTGGTTAATGGAGTAAGGCCAGAAGAAAATTTCTAAAGCTACACATGCCAAAGAATGACTAGGAAAGCTGGTTAGAAATATAAGGGTGGAATAAAGATTTTACATATGTTGCAGTTTCAGGTGGACAATTTGAAGCTTGCTTGAATTTTCTCAGAAAAACAGCAAGTAATTTTTATCCCATTATTTTATCCCCTTACTTTGAAACAGTAAAATTTTATTTTCCCAAAGAGGACAATGAGAATGGCGAAAACCCAAACTGCTCATCCTCTTGCGGTATCCTCTGTGAAGCAGAGGTGAGCTGTGTTCGGGAAAATATGTCTTACACAGCGTGGCTGCAGTTCTTTTAAAAATGAGTTCTTTAAAATTTTTAATGTCTAAATTACATTAACATTTTTGTTAGATCGTTTCATTATTGTGACCATGAAAGATGCAATCAATCTGTCATTTGCTTCTGGATTAAAAATGGCTTTTAGTATAAATAAGGTAACAAACTTTGAGAAAAACGAATAAACAAGTTTCCACAGAGCACTTGTGTTGGACTAATGCTATGTTTCCCCTCATTGCGGCTTCTAAAATGGTGCTGTTATCATTCTGTTATTTAGAGGCCACCATTGTGTGGCTAACCCTGAACAACAGAGTCTTCGAGACTAGCCAGACAAGAAAAAGGGATGAATCCGCAAGGACATACATGCTCTTGATTATCAATCTCAGACAGAGGGAACACAGATGGTAACATTGTTTAACTCATGATTTTCTTAGAACTTCAGATAGAAGCACCGAGGCAGTGTGGGGACACTGGGGGTCAGGTGAGAGGTGCAGATGCCCACGTGCCAACCAAAACCTCGGAAAAGGGAACAGTGACTGGGTTACTTCCTGAGTTCTCAGAGGGGTGTTAAATGTCTTCTTCTACAGGCTCTCATTTTTATTATGTAAAACTGAGACAATAGATATTATATTCACCTTTTCAAATAAAGAAATTCAAATTTGGCAAAGATACTTAACTTTTTAGAGACATAACACTAAGAAAGAGAGTTAAATTGGAATTTGAGCCTGAGGTTGCCTGATCTAATTTCAATGTTTATTGGGGGAGGGTTTATATAAAGAGGCCTCAAAATGGTGCATGAATTAGGATCATTTATGACAATTGAGCATTCATGCTGCATCTGGGGTCAGGACCAGAAGCCTTCAGATGGCCTGGAGAAGTCAGCACCTGTTTTAGACCCAGATATGCCCGTTGATTCCCCATTGCAGAGGAGTGGAGATCCCAAGATTCTATCTGCCTGCCTTTCCCTTCCCTGATATAATATTAACCTACAGCATCACCATTACAGAAGTTATCACCATGTCTTAGATATCCTCATATCTTTTTACACCACAGAAAATCCTGAATGGAGCAATTAAAAAAACATATCTTAGTCATAGATTTTGCACCTGAACTATTTTTGTACAGTCCATGAAAAAAATGAAAAAGTGCTTCAGAAGATCAAGAATAGAATAAAACTATAATTTAATGTTTATCAATTCAACTCTCTGAGTTTAACAATATATTAAGGCAACTAACTGTGATTACAAGAAAAACAAATTTAACTTCAGCTTATTTTGAAAGGTATTCTTGCTTCTCAGTCCTAAAGTAGTTAAGAGAGAAACCATTCCTCAACACCTCCAGCAAGTTTTGTCACCTATCTGGCTTCAGGTAAGCTTTCCTTTCCTTGATCTTCTGCCTTCTCCATCCTATTTATCTCTTGTAGGTGTTGGCTGCTTGTTATAGGCTATTCTTGCTCAGTTATCACCAACGTCGATGAGGCATGCAGTATCTTTTCTGTTGAGGAACTAACTAATAATGTGATGGCCAAGTAGGGAGACACAAACATGACTTTGCTTGAAATAGCATATTTTCTAAATTTTGTTTATAGTCAAAGCTCATGCAATATCCAGAACTGTATCCAAGCCTTTTTCTCTCCCTCCACCTGCCACTTCTTCTCATAGTGTTTTTAGGCTGTTTCCTGTTTTTCAACTTTGAATCAGTTGAATGGTGACGTCAGGAGCACAGAACACTAAGGTTCTCCAGCCCAAACATGGAAGGAAGTGGAATTTGTCTCCCTCTCAGGGTATGCTTGGTAGACAGTAGGGTTGAGACTCTACTATTTGATTTTCTTAAACTAGAGGTTGTACTTACAGTCATTCATATAAATAACTGTGGTCTAATTTATATGTTTTACCATCAACTTTCCCACTCATCTGACAGCCCAGAAGCTATATTTCTAAGAGATAACAAGAAACACTTTGAAAATTGCAATCTTTCTGAATTAGTAGCAGGTATTTTCTTTTATCCTAAATTCACCCACTTTGTGCTTGATAAACATATTTCAAGGACAAAGTAACAAATCAATGAAACAACTTTTGTTTGTAGAAGTGTTGGCTGAGAACCAGCTGTGGAGGCCAGGCTTGTTCTCATTAGAGATGAGGCACCCAGAGACTGGCACTACCTGTGTTGATCCCGTGAAGGCCACCTTGTCGATGTCCATGTGAGAAGAAATGGCTGCCCCTGCGGTTGGCCCATAACCAGGAACAATGTTCACCACGCCAGGAGGAATCCCTGCCTGCAAGTTAAGAGGCAGGCAGTCAACGATCAAGAATTTAATTCTCAATAGAGGTGACTACACGACAGAAACTGTTTTCTTCTTCTAACCTTTAAAGATTTTTTCTACCAAGAAAATTTCACTTAAGTATTTATTCTTTATTATTAATATTTCATTTCCTTTTCTATATGAAAATGTGCTCAAAGGTGATAAGATTGAGAAATACCTTCTTCCAAATCCAAATATCTCATCAATAGATTGTAGTTGCAATGATTAGCTGTGTCAACTGTCAGAAGGGGGAACTCCTTGAGAAAGGAGCCAGAGAAATATGATAAAGTATGTAATCAGAAAGAAAGCATTTAGTATCATCAGCAAAGCTAAAAGTCTAAGGAGAGGGCACATTTTCAGTTTTTCACTCTTGGCTTTCAAATCAGAGCAGCAAAGCTACAAATCCCTAGAGGTATTGTTTATCAGGAAGATATTGCATAGCAAAGCCTCTCATCCCAGAATGATAGTACAGAGTGATTCCTGTTCCACTGAACACAACAAAGACAGAGGCACTAGTTTGATGGGCACACTAAGATTTCAAGGTATTTGAATCAAAAATGCCTCATTTTGACAAGTTTTGTCCATTTTAATTTTAAATGATAAATATCTTATTGATATTGTTTTAGATTTCAAAATTCTAAGTTGCCCTTATAAGTTTTTAGTATTATATTAAGGGCAAAATCCAGTAACTTGTTTTTGAAGGATGAAATCACATGTTTTGGTTAATTAAAGTGTCATGTACTCTTTGCACTTTGAACAGGAAGGAAACTTTGTCTGAAGCTGTGATGGACAAGTGACCCAATGTTACAGCAAACATATCGGCACATGTGGCCTCTAACCTTCAGTCACATTCAAACTAAAATAACTGAAGGAATTCACAGGAACAACCTTGCTGGTTATAAGTGCAGCAGTGACAACACACATTTCAGCAATGGAAGGAATGTCATTATGTTCTCAGGAATTGCATTCGTGAGACTGGAGCAATATAAGTAACGGATTCCAAGGTGACTGGCTATAAGCCTCTGTTATTATTTATGTGGAGACACATTTGTATTGGCTGACAAAAGTCACAGCTTGTAGTTCTGCTGCTTTTTTCTCCATGACTGGGCAGAAGCCATGTGTGTTTTGTGAAGCTCATGGTGATGACAATGAGGCTGTAAGGTGAACGGGGGACCCTGAATTTGCCTGCACGTTTAGACTCTGGAGACTTACCTCTTTTATTAAAGATGCCATATGAAGAGCAGTGAGAGGGGTTTGCTCTGCGGGTTTGACGATCACTGTGTTCCCACAGGCAAGCGCAGGGCCTATCTTCCAAATGAACATGATCAACGGGAAATTCCACTAGAAACCAAAATTGAGCAATTTTACATTGTCTCAAAACACAGTTTCTAAAACAACCTGTTTGATAGATGTTAAGTAAATCTGATAAATTCTGTGTAATTATAAGGCATCTTACTTAGGTTCACTGCTAAAAGCAACTTGTAAATGATAAATGTTCTGAACTAACCATATCGAAGGGAATAGGGAAACACTCCTAAATTTAATCAAGCTCTGTTATTTTGAATTCTTATTCTACAAGGATGATATTATTTGATGTTTTTTAAATAACTAAGTATGTCAAATGTTGCAGATAGTTTAAAATATGACATTCTCTCCCTATATCTCCCTAGAGAGCATTTATTGAATTTACCCAATTATAAGATCTTTCAGCACATTTAATGTCTAGGAGACTTCATTTTTTCTTTTTGGATCCTGGAGACTGAAACCAGGTCATGGACATATTGAATGTACTTTCCACAATACAGAACTTTGTTCAGTCCAAGATAAACAATATCACTGACAGCAAAGGAAGTTCACATCCAGTGGGGTAAATGCTTGGGCTTGGATTTCAGTAAACCATTGGCCACCTATAAGAAATAAGATATGCTACTGCTTCTCTCTCTAAGGCATTCTCCACTCGTGAGTCCTGAAAACAGTCCTCTCTACTTTAGATGTTGTCCTCAGGATTAATTGAGAAATTCAGTGCTATGGCAAAGTGCACACCTGTCTATCATGTGTGAAGCCCAGGGTTTGAATCCCAGAAAAACAGAACAACACAGGGGAAGTTAATGTTTAAGCTTATCCAATAGTCCTAGCTGGTAGAGTGATGTAAGTATATTTAAACATTTTTTAAGTCTTTGAAGTACTGGACAGTTCCATGAAATACATTGATATATTCATCTCATTAAAGGAGAGTAAATCTCATTCCAAAGACTTCAGGACAAACTTCACTGTGTTTTAATTTTGCATTTTAAATAGTATCAGATGTATCTGGCCAGTGTTCTCTGTTAATCTTGGAGGAAATCTTGTTACATCAGAACATGGTATTTTTGGCTGAATAAATTTAAGTACTAATCTCTGTTAACTGATGGTGCAATACAGGCCACAAACTATTCCAGTTTTCATGGAGATTTTTCCTTCCATTTAAATCAAAATATATTTTCCAGGACTTGAGCAATCTTGCTGTTGCTATTGTCCATGGTGTTGAGTCTCAAGGAGCAGACAGAGGTTCTGGGAGCTGTGGACCCTGCTGTGTCCCACTGAAATATCTCAACACAGATGAGCCATGTCAAACTTTGTCATACACTTATAAAGCACACTTCATGAGAACCAGAACAGAGCACAATTTCCAAAACAACCAATTCTCAAATACTTAGGGCTTATTTGGCAACACTGAAACATCCTCACACGGTACAGCAGTATATCGAGGGGGTTCTGGACCAGATAACTCATATCCAAGAAGCTAGGTTCCAGGAATACGAGCTTCAGACAGTCAGACTTACTGAATTTACTTCACACAAAACCATCATATAAGCTTCACTTGTGTGGGTATGACCTTCAGATCAAATAGAATCACAGCTTTCTTTCCCCCCACGCGAGTCATTAAGAAGAACTTACGGGGATGATTTGGCCACACACTCCAATAGGCTCACGTCTTGTATAAGTGAAAATATCTCCATCTGAAAAACAGAGCAAACACACCGTCCAGCAAAGGCAAATGTGGAATCCACTCAGGACAGGGTGTTGTGAGGGAGGTTCCACAGTGAGGAACAAAGAGAAACAAAATATTCCATCTACAAGGCTAATAACGTAAACAACGAAGCTCTCAAACAGCAGTTAGAATGGAAAGGCTGAGATACAGGAAAATAAGTGAGTAGGTGGGCGAAAATCTGACAGGGTTAACTCCATTCCTAGTATTCCGAGATGGCTGTCTTCCCTGCAGCACCCGTGTTCACAGAGTGATGCAGAAAGGAGCTGGGAGGTGAGGTCCCCTTTGGGTAAAGGTGGAGCCACATGCAAATGTTTCCGCATTTCAAATCTCCCAGGAGTACCAACCTTTAAAAGGTAAAAGATTTAAAATAGCAAACTATCTGCCCAGAGTAAGCAGTCTTTCTACTGACTTGAAATTATAGGTTTTTCCTCTTGCCTATCAAACATAAATGCAATATCTTGCTCATAATCTCCTTCCTTCTGCTCCTCGTTTGGACCTTGGGAGCTCAGTC
>LOJH01028385.1:1780-14544 GCA_001685095.1 Ellobius talpinus
GTGCAGGTACAGGTGTGAGTGCAGGTACAGGTGTGAGTGCAGGTACAGGTGTGAATGCAGGTACAGGTGTGAGTGCAGGTGAATGAGAGTGCAGGTGAATGAGAGTGCAGGTGCATGAGAGTGCAGGTGCAGGTGTGAGTGCAGGTACAGGTGTGAATGCAGGTGCAGGTGTGAGTGCAGGTGCATGCAGAGTCCATAAGAGGATTTTGGGTGCCCAGGAGTTACATGCAATTTGAGCTGCCCTGTGTGGGTGATAGGAACCTAACTCTGGTCCTCTGTGAGAGTAGGCAGCACTCTCAACTACTGAACCATCTCTCCATTTTCTATAATATAAAGTTTAAAATGCACATCTCCCCTCTGAGGAAGTCCTGCCATTATCAGAAGATTCGCTTCATCTGCTCCACCAACCTTGCCTCACTGGGCTGCCTTGAACACAGTGTCAATGTGCATTCCATCTTCTTCCCTGGAGGTGGGTCTGTGAATGGGTACTCAGAGTTAGTAGGGATGAAAAGTAGGGTCAGGCTCTATCCCGGTGTTAATTAGCTATTAATCATTGTGAGTAATGAATTAACTCATTCATGATTTTCATAAATTTGTCGGCTCTTCAGTTAATGAAGAGCCTCATGTAGTGTCCTTTGACCTCTATCATCCTACTGCTGGATTGGCTGGCCTTCTCTTCACATTGCAGAGCTTGGCTATGCAGGGAATGGCAGCTGCTCAAATTTGGAACTTGCTGTGCCTCATACAGAAGGCAGAGAGAGTTGGGAACCCAATGATACAGACAGGAGGCCAGTGAATTAATGACACATATGTACTTCTGTCATGCAGAAAGGCGCCCAATAGCTTGTATCAGGATAATGGATTTGAAGAGTTAACCTATGTCCTCCCCCTCCCTTTCTGAGGCCCTCTCATCCCATCATTCTTCCGTGCCAGCTCCTCTCTCCCTGAAAGCAGCCTGGCCATCTAATGTTTGTTGCCTCAGGGGATGGATGTGGTCAGGTTGAAAGCCAATGTCAGGCTTGGCATTTTTTGCTGACGTATCCCTGTCTCAAAGAGCCGTGCCTACAGGGAGAAATGTCACACATTAGATTCACTCCCTGCACCCACCCTTACCTTCAAATGAGAATTCCTTGAGGTTAAGTAAGGAGGAAAGACCTTCTACCTCCAGGGGCAGGCTGACAGGGACCTCCATGCCCCAGGGTGGTGTTGGCCAGACCCAGATGTACCCCTTCACCACTACTCCCTTGGGCACAGATTGATAATGAGGCAGATGGAGAGGAAGTTAAGGGGACAGGGGAAAGGAAGGGATCCACTCACTCCAGTGTCTGGTTAAAGCCTCCTGCCAGCTGCAAATCTAGAATTCCAGCATAATTAACATTTGCCACGAAGGTCACTGATATAGAGATAGTGCCCCTTTTATATGAAGGATACTAAAATGGCGATGACCCATGCTTAGCCCTATGGCCTTCTTCTTTTTCAAGACATTTTCTGGGAATCTCACAGACAAGTCAAAAATGCTCATTGACAGTAAAAACTTCTTAGCTTTGCATGTGAGCTTTGTGAGTTGAATTGGGGTCTTACCTTATCATGGACCATCCTATCCTCCACCAGGAAGCGCATCTGGGGCTCCTCCTTAGCATCCTTTAAGATAAAAGCTTCAACAGCCACCCACATGGTAAAAGCAATGATACGGATTCTTTGGAGAAGCCCACACCTCTCTGTGTTTTAATACCCATGCTTAACATCTCTATTAAATTCTCTTTTAATAAAATCCAACACTGCTTCATACTGGCTCATCCTGAAAGTCCTTCTCTTGAGCAAGCCAAAGATTCAGTTTTACCTTAGTCAAGGTCCCTAAAGGCTGCCATAGGTGACAATATGGAATGGTGTCTCTTCACCTGCAGCTGCTGCTGAGTTCCAGAGACTGAAGTCCTGGCAGTCAGTGACCAATGATGTCTCAGGGACCTATGGACCAATGTCTGCCTCAGTAGACATGTGTGAAGCCAGTTAGCACCAAGGCCTGAATGGCAGTCCTTTAATGATCTTACTGCATCTAATTATGCCACCTCAGGAAGATGGAGCTGCAAAATTTAGCTAAATAATCTTGCAGTCTTATGGGTTGCAGCACATACATCCTCACCCACCTCCATTAAGACAGCAATAGTCTACACATGAATATCCATTCCCCTTTCTCCCCAAGACAGCCCAAGTTGTCCCTTCTAGGACTCCCTGTTTGGGTGTGTGCAAATAGGAATCCGGGGAAATTGAGCCAAGTTTACGCTCTTGCCTCTTGAAGACTCACATTCCAAACTTGGAAGGCAGGTTTGCTTGCAACTGATTAGAAAACAATTGGAACAAGTTTATCCAGTGAAGACGGCTTTACTGCAAAGGCCTAGGACATGGACCCAAGGGTAAAATTCAGGCGAGGCAGGGCCTTGAAGACACCCAGCCCCTCTCTGGTCTCTGTGCTCATCATGAAGTCTCTTGGCTGCTGCTGTCTGGTTTCTCTACACAGCTCCTAGAATGCTGGGGTTTGATATATAACGTTGTCAGTATGATGCTGAGGCCACCTGTATCATTAGATCTCTGTTCTAAACCAGACTCACTGTATCAGAGTCTCTGGGAAAGCGTCCTGGGAATCGGAATTCTGGAAGGACTTCGAAGCTTCATGTTCATCTGCTCTAAAATCGGGGATCTTCTGAGTGGCAGCTCCAGACAATACGGTGGGCTCCTAGCAGGCTCTCCTACCCTTTAGGGGAGGCAGAGGAGAGAAGTCAAGAGTTCCCCAGACTGCAGGACACGAGTGGGTCCTTCTGGCTGGGTGCCTGGGCACTTCATGGGGTTTATGTAAATCAAACAACTGGCTCCCACCTTCGCTGACCCAGTGCTTTCTTTCTGTCATCTTCACAAGCTGTGCTCAGTCTCAGGGGAACTGCAATTGTTCCACAATCATCTGTGAACCCACAGGCTAACCTCACAGGCTTCCGCTAAGGCTGTGCAATCTAGGCTGAAATCTACATCTACAGGTGGTCTGTTAGGTTGTTTCTGGCTGTGATGGCCAAAAAGGCTGCCTACAACATGCTCCCTGTGTGCCAGGCTGGCATCCCCTCTATAATGAATTTCTGGTCAGTTGAAGAGGGCAGATGGTTAGCAACAGATCAACTGCTAATGGTTCTGCATCTCTAAATGTTCTTTCAAAGTATTTTGTCCTCCTCTTCTCCTTCTAGAAAATGTGCAGACAGGATGAGTGCTAATGGGGATGGAGCCAGCCGAGTTCCTGCGCATGGGCATGGGCATGCTAAGGATCTGCTAATAGCATCATAGACTATCGGGGGAAGAAATGTGAGCAGGTAAGACAGCCAACGTAACAATACAAGTGTGTGTGTGTGTGTGTGTGTGCATAAATAACTGGGAACAGGCACCCCAGTCTGTCTCTTGTAAATCCATTGACACACTCACCTTCTCCACAGCTGCAGCTCTAAGCATATGGCCAGCACTCGATGTCTCTCCAGGTCCCAGGTGCAGTGTGCCTCTCCATCTTCTGTTACTCAGCACCGGAGATCCTGACAGGCCTAGTGGAAGAGCCAATCAAAGCACCAGAGAAGGGAAAGACTGCCAGATGGAATCACAGACCAAGAGCAATGCCTGAAGGCAATCATTCCACAGAGATGGCAAGATGAGGACTCATGTCACATTGTTCAAATGTCCCCTTCCCATGAGCCTCCCAAATTATTTGCACAAAGGACCTTTTCATCCAATGGGGGAAGTGTCTGCAAACCTTGTTTTTCTGAGACAAAACAGCATGGTGCCCAATGCCTGGGCTTTGGAGTCAGGTCAGCATGAGCCATAATCCAGAGCTACTCTTCATAGGAGTCATGGGTTGAGGAGAGTTATTTTTGTTTCTTGCCTCTCCATGTTCTTAACCTTTGACCTGAACCTTAAACTTTAACCTCAAAATAAGCATAAGGCACATTCACATTAAAATGGGGAAACAAATGGCAGCATATTCATGTACCAGAAAGTTCTATAGCTGGAAGGATGAGAAATCGGCAACATACGCAATCCAACTATGTATAGTTCCACAGGCGAACCTCACCCGCTAATGCTGAACAGACAAGCCAGACATGAGAGAATCCATAGTGTACACCAGCATGTATGCACAGTGAAAGCCAGGTGAAACAAATCTGTGATGTCACAAGCTGAGGTGAGAGTTACCTAATGTGGGGTGAGAGAATGGAAGTGTGGCTGCAAGGCAGAAGTTAGCTCCCCTTAGACATTGTTTCTCAACCCAAGGGGAGGGGTGTCAAATGACCCTTTCCAGGGGTCGCCTAAAACCATCAGAAAACACAGATATTTGCATTACGATTCACAATAGTAGCAAAATTGCAGTTATGAAGTAGCAAGGAAAATAATGTTTTGGCTGGGGGGGTCACCACAGCGTGAGGATCTGTGCTAAAGGATCACAGCATTAGGAAAGTTGAGAACCACTGCTTTAGACAGTAAGAGCAGGGCCCTTGGTGGATCATAATCTAGTCACAAAGTCCATGTGACCCCTTTCCTGAATGAACCAGTAACTTTGCACCAAGAGGATGTACGTAGGATATATAGACTTCTTTCTTACTGGTGTGGCCTTCATAGGTTCAAAAACGACCAATCCCAATAAAGATTACCTTCAGTCTCCATCCGATTCCTGCCATAATACCCATTAACAACCTTCCCCCCACGTGCACACACATGCACACACACATACACACTTCCTGTCAGGGCAACATGGCTGTATTCATCCTTTGGAGCCTCTCCCATTCTAGGAACTTTTTCTCATTTTCCTTTAATAAATACAAGTTCATTCTGCCACTCTTTGTCCATGTCTCATTTTTTTCAGACATAAGATAATGAGTCAGAGGACACTGGCTTCAGGTGTCTTTAGCAGTAGCTAAGCTTCCAGGATTGTGGCCCTGAGTTAAACCCACCAAGAGCCAGGGAAAGTTCTGTCGTACTTACCCACACCCCCCCATCCCATTCTTTCTTCTGAATAATGGTTTCTTAAGTGTATCCAGTTTGTGCAATTCACAGAGGTATATCTTTAAAAATGTATGCCAGTTTCTATATAAATGTTACTCTTCAGTAAGGTCTTTAAGAAGTAGATCGTATCCATACTAACTGAGAAAAGTGTGGGGTTAAGTAGGGTGACATGTATATCAACTACTTGCTACAGTCATCATTCTTACTGTCCTGTGTGAGTATTGGCAATAAATGTAGTTCCTTCGACAGAGACCTGTTCCATCTGAACAGGTTTTAGCAAGAAGGTATAGATAGAGGGAAGCTCCTCGGCATCCATCCTTTCTAATTCAGAGACGCATTCAAGTGGAGAATAAATTTATCCCTGAGTACCCAGATTTGAGATGGGGGCACTCTAAATATTCTTCTCTTCAAATAACAAGAAACAAAAGCCCGCCCCACATCCTTTTGCAAGTGTGCAAAAATAACTTGGCAGGCCAGTTTCTGCTGTCCTTAACTCATTTATACTCCCCCCCGTTTCCTCTTTGGATAAAAATAGCAGCTTAATCTATTGACAGACAAGTTGGAACTCCATTTGGAGCTGTGGCTCTTCCTTGCTGATCCTAATACAGATGTTTGGGGCATGATGGATGCTCTAGAAGTCCTCCTATCAGCTCAGCAAAGAAGACAAACACAAGCCCAGTCTTGAAAACAGGGCCTCTCTATAAACCAGCAGACACAAGCTCCGCGGTACTTCACCCCACGTAAAGATCTTAATAAACAAAGCTCACTAGTCAGCATATTACCGAGGCAGATTTAAACCCATCCCATGCTTTCTGTCCCTTTCACAAGTCTGCAGCTTTTACACAAGGCGAGGCCTGGCTTAACAGAATACAAGGAGTGTGCACAGGGGGAGGAAGCCTCTTGTTTATAGGCCATGACAGAGCCACAGTGTGAGGGCATTAAACAGCACGAGCGCATGCCGTGGGCCCTGATGTCGGAGGCCCGGTACTCAGAACTGCAGTTTCTATAGCAGAGTCAGCATTAAGAACAGGCAGGGGAAAGCGGCCGTCCTCCTCTTGATCTGTTCCAGCTAGGTTTTCTACCTAGATCTTCTTTCCTTTGCATCTTGTGGTGGGTACCTCATTGCTTTTCACTAATCGACTACGTCTCTTCTACCCTTGACCAGACTTTCTAGACTGCAATTCTGGATCTTAGGGCCTCTGTGACTTGGGTTGCATCCCTTAACCTTTCTTAGCCCGAGACTGCTTGTCTGTAAAATGAGGAGCGGAGTGGACAGGCCCAGGGCTCTTATCAGGATAAAATGTGCTAATATACACAGAAGTTCTGAAAACTGCGCTTGGCTAGATCGTTGGAAGCGCTCAGCAAATGACAGTGATTATTCTGTCTCTTTCTGAATTATGCAGCTCCTCCATCCACATGGAAGTAGTCACTCACTCATCCAGTGCCAATTGGGGAAGAGAATGTACAGCCCAAGGGTTTAGAGAGCTGACCTGGATTTTGCAAATTTTAAAATAGAGGTTGAATTCCTGAATTACAGGTAAAGTTTATAAAGGCCAGTGTTTACTTCAACCGAACTGCTGAAGTCAACATTTTGAGTCACGTGATTCATTGTATGGCAGGCTGCCCTGGGTAGGGTGGTTATTATTATCCTTGGCTTATCTTCACTAGTTGCTAGTAAGAACCCCCTTCTAAATCACGACACAAATGTCTACAGAAATTGTCAAATGTCTCCTAGGGACAAGTGTCCCTTGCTGAGAACCACGGGGCTGGGCCAAGCCTCTTCTGTAGAGCTGGAGAAGGGAAGGCATGAGTGAGCTATGGAAGAAGAGGAGCAGGAAGTCACCCAAGAACCTTCTTTAATTGCCAGGCCCAGTTCTACTACTGGGGGTAAAATTCATAGCACCCGAAAGAGTAGCTTGTCGAAAACAAAAGTTTGCTTTGGGCTCTCTGTTTGGAGGAGGTTTTGGTGAACGTTTGGCCTCTCTGATTCTGGGCTTCTGTGAGACAGCACACCATAGTAGGGGTGGGAGCTGGGGCTGGAACAAGCTATTTCTCTCATAGCAAGGAAGTGAAAGAGAGAAAGAAAAGGAAGGGTCCCAATATTCCTTTCATGGGCACACACCCCTCAGTGACATAAATCCTCCTACTAGACACTTTTGCTCCAGGTTCCACCTCCTCCCAGTAGTGCCACAAGCTGGAAATCGATCTTTTAACACACGCGACTGGGGACCAGTTATCCCCACAGCCTCTTCACATGGAGCTTTGAAAACAGGAGTGGAAGGCTAGCACAGGACCCTTTTACCTCCTTCACGCCTCTGTGGGTGCCTCATTTGATTTATCTTTACATGTCTGTGTGTAAGCTGTGTGTATGTCTGTGTGTATGCCTGCATGAGCATATGTGCGCCATGCCCGCACAGGTGCTGGTGGAGGCCAGTCGGCAGGTCTATTGGCCTGGAGTTCCGGGAGGTTGTGAGCCACCGGTAGTGGGATCTTGGCACTGCAATCTGGTCCTCCGCAAGTTCACTAATTTTACAAGGAACTGCTTCCTGAGTATTTCCACTTCCCATGTGTGTGTGAACAAAGCAACACAAGAGGCTTGGTCTCCAATCTCACAGGCTGTAATACGAACAGCTCTCTAAGTGTCCTCCACCTTTAGATCTTTCCCAAGCTATTTAAAACAGCTCATGAAAGTTCCTTAGCTTTATTATTGTTGTTATTGTTAATTTTCCTTCACGGGTTTAATTCTAGTAAGTGTTTAACCACAACGGGCCCCTGATGGCTAGCTGTCTTCGTTTTGTTCCATACTTGAGGGTTTCATTTCCGTGCATTTATTTTCCATTTCCACACTTACTTTTCTAAAATTGTGGGGTCGAATGCAATAAAAAAAGTTCAAACAATTGCAGAAACAGCTGCTGGCTGATAGTACCACCGTGCAATGTTCAAAACGGTCACTTTCCAGCTGATCTGTAAAGGTCTCAGCTCGACATATAGAAGCTGGTCGAGAGGTATCCACATAAACGGGTGAATGGATGAAATAAGCGGGAAACTTTGGGTTATGAAAGTTGAAAAGGTGCAAGAAATGAGGAGAAGCCGAGTTCTCACGGTGACTTACAAAGCATTACGTCCTGGCATGTGTTTTACTCCCGCTTGGCTTTGAGACAGGGTTTTACATAACCAGGCCTCCACTGTGCTTAGTAGCTTTGGGTACCCTTGAACTTCTGAGCTTCCTGCCTCTACCTCCCGAGAGCTGGGGATTCTATGCATGTATCACCATGCCTGGTTGATAAAATAGTGGGGATGGAAGCCAGGGGTTCATGCACGTTAGGCAAGCACTCTACCAACTGAGCTGCAGTCCTGGCCACCTTAGTTCTTTTTAACTAAATTATAAACATTGCAAGAGGAAGAAAGGATTTTTTTTTTGGTTTTTCGAGACAGGGTTTCTCTGCAGCTTTGGAGCCTGCCCGGGAACTTGCTCTGTAGACCAGGCTGGCCTTGAACTCACAGAGATCCGCCTGCCTCTGCCTCCCCAGTGCTGGGATTAAAGGCATGTGCCACCACCGTCTGGCATCAGCCTGTTTCTGACCTCCTTTGCTTCTTCAGTTCTGCCTCTCTCCCTAGCACATGAACCACAGCTCCACTCCTCTTTGTCTCCTATTTCTCTGCCACAGTAATGGTGCCTGGGGTGTTGTGCCTGTGGGTGCCTTCTACCTGCCTGGGCATTTTTACATTTTTAGGTTAAAAACATTCTTTGTACTTGGTTAAGGAATGCTCTGTGTGTGTGTGTGTGTGTGTCTCTGTGTGTGTGTGTGTGAAAATAAATACATCTGTGTAGGTATCAATCTATTGATGTGTAGAAAGATGCAGAGATGTCTCATGAAATATGAACTTGTATTCAGTACTTGTGCTTATTGGTTCTCATTTGGGCCACATTTTTCTTTTTTCTCTTTCTTTCTCTCCTTGGTGGCATTGTGTGAATGGCCTGTCTGCTAGGCTTTTCTGCACTTTGGTCCTACTGTACTTCTGTCTTGCCTAGGATGTTCTGTCCTACAAGAGGCAGTGTAGCAGTCCTGAGACCTGTAAGCCCTGTACTGGGGTAGTGTGTGGCAGGGTGGGAAGGACACAGTGAGGATAGCCTGTGGCAGCAGAGACACACAGCAGGCTGGTTCCAGGCCCTGGAGTAGTCCCCTCTGACCATGAGCATCAAATAGGCCTTGCAAAGATTTTCCTCTCTTACTTGTCAGGCCCTGAAAAAGGACTAAGCAGCACCAGTTAGGAAACACATTCATTTCTGTCCCCATTTCTTGGCAGCTCCTTTGACCTTTTCGTGAGTTCTTGCAATGTCTTTTGGGCTCTAATGGATGGCCATTGACAGTAAGACAGCCTGAGTTAATTATCCCCATGGTTTCTTCGTGCCAGCTGGAGAGAAGAACGAGCCTGCCGATGAACGGGGGCTCCTGGAAAGCCAAGTCCGCTTGATGCCACAGAGGGAAGAAGTTAAGCATCACTGGAGCTCGTCAGCCACAAAGCAAGCTGTAGCTGAGCACTCCTGCAAGCAGGAAAGGAGCAAGTGCTCTATCAGGGGTCAGTTGAAACAGGTTCGTGTAGGTGGACAGGAGGGCCGGGAGCCTCCAGTCGGCATTCTTCAGAGCTACCGTCTGAGGTGGGCATGGGCTCGAACTGCAAGGCGAAGATTTGTTTCCACCTTTCAGGAACTCTAAACGGGATGTCTGGGTTCTACTGGCTTTCCTTACAGATAAAGATGGCTAAGTTTAAAGGCCATTTAAGAGCTGAGTGTGGGAAGATGATGTCATTATTTATTTCTAAAGTTGCATTTGGAAGTATTTTTACTATACAAAAATACCATTTCCATAGGACCCATCTATACATGTACACAGCATCCTTGTTCATGTTCTGTCACTCTCTCCCCCCACTCCCACCACCGATCTCTTTCCAGACAACTCCCCTTCCACTTTCATGTCTTAAAGAAAAAATAAAATGTGTTCTACATATTAGAGTAAGCATGCGTTATATGCCTTTCTAGGTCTCGCTCATTTCTCTTAACTTACTATCTTCTAGTTCCGAACACTTTTCCTGTAAACAAGCTTTGCTCCTCACAGCTATATGTAGCTTCCTTGTGCACACAGATCATCTTTCCTTACCTGTGACCTGGTCTGCTGACAGACTGCTGCAGCCTTCACTACTTTGTTCAGGAATCCTGGCTAGGGCTGGTGGGGGAATGAAGAAAGGACAGACATACAGACACATAGACACATGTGCAGAACAGCTGGGTGTACTCTGTTGGAGTGGCACTAACTACCAAACAAGAGCCAGGAACCTCAGTGCGTTTATTAGGCACAGCATAGGAGGCGGAGGGCAGGAGTGGGGGGGTAGCTAGCTAGCCCTGGTAAGAGGTGATTGTAGTTGAACAGTCTCAGGAAGCTGGAGTTGCTAGTTTTTACACACACTGGGTCAGTCGTTCATAAACACTTCCTGAGCCTGACTGGGAGAAGTGGGAAGCTTTTCCAGTTTCCCATGGGTCAGAGATCCTGGTCCTCAACATGGCCAGCTCATGCCAAATCCACCTTCATTCAGAACTTCAGTGATGGGGACTTGGCTTGCTCCCTACAAAGGACACTGAGGCAGAGCCTATAACGTGGTTCCTGTGAACAGGGCCACAGTCAATGCAGCTGTATAACATCTTCCTGGTCAGCTGACTTGGATTGCACTCAGGAATGGGACAGCTGGATCATATGGTAATTCTACTATTGGTTCTTTGAGGACCCTCGACCCTGATTTCCACAATCACTGGGCTAGTTTATACCCTCATCAGCAATGTACGATGGTTTGCTGCATCCTTATCATGTGCTACAGATGTTTTTTAGAAGCAATGAGAACCAAGGAGTCAACTTGGTCTAATCAGGAACAAAAGGGAAAGGAGTTTCAGATGCTCACAATGCTTGCAACCAGGGCTTTTGCTTCTCCACAGGAAGCTTAGGATGCTCTACTTTAGTCTTTATTTCTATTTTCCTTATCCGACATGAACTCTGGGGAATATGCAAGACTTGTCTCTGATGGTAGTTTACATATATTCCTTTCTTTTCTCTTTTTAAGATTATTTTCCGTGTATGTGTGTGTGCCTGCATGAATTTGTGTGTTCCACATGTGTGCAGATAGGTGCCCATGGAGGGGGGCTGGAAGAGGGTGTTAGATTCCCTGGAACTACTGTGCACCATCGCATAGATGCTCAGGAACAAACGGGTCCTCTGCAAAAAGAGCTGGTGTTTTTAACCACTGAACCATCTCTCCGGCCCCACCCTTTGGATGTGCTTCTACAGTATTGTTTATCACACTGTGGAGTTGGTTCAGCAGGGAAAAGAGCTTGCCACCAAGCCTGAGGATCTGAATTAGATCCTTGGAACCCACATGGTGGAAGGTGAGAAGCGACTCCAGCTGAGTGGCCACAGGGGACCGACCCTCTTCCCTGCTGTGGGTATCCAAATCTGCAGGTACTTATTTAAAATGATGCAGTGTTTGCCTAGAACCTATTATACACATCCTCCCGTACACTTTAAACAAGCTCTGGATTACTCGCAATACCCGACACAAAGTAAATGCCATGGAAATAATTACTATGCTGTACTGCTAGGGAATACCTGGAAGAGAAATGTGCGTGCACATGGTAGGTAAAGGCACACTTTCCCAATTCTTATTCCTTTAATTTCTAATTTTCATGCTTGCGTGCGCACGCGCGTTCGCGCACACACGTATGTGTGTGTATGTGTGTGTGTGTGTGAGTGTGTTCATATGTGTGCATGTATGGATGTCTGAGGACAACTTTCTGGACTGGCTCTCTCTTTTCCACCATGTGGGGCCCAGGAGATCAAACTCAGACTATCAGGCTTAGCAGCAAGTACTTTAACCCACTAAGCCAGATCTCAATTATTTTTGATACAGGAATTTTTTTTTGAATCTGTTGCTTTAGAACCCTTGGGAATGGAGGGCAGACTGCAAGCTGACTTGTTAACTTTTCTTCATCTCTGATGTATAGCACACATGCTTGGCACATAGTAGGCCCCCAAGTGATATTTATTGTAAAAGCAGTGTGGCTCAGTAAGGCCTGGGAAAATAAAGTGGATATTCCTATAGTAGACAGTCTACCATGCCACCATCCTCCCAGAGATCATGTTTGGACAGAATTATCCACCTGCATTTCTCTATTCTCCAAAGAATAGGACTCTCCAGACTTGCCTGGTTTTTGTTGTTGTTGTTTGTTTTTGTGGTGAGCATACTTACATATATAAGCCAGTGACTGGCTGGCACTATTAGTTCTTTGAGAGCTATTAAGATCGTCAGAAGTCATCCCTCTGTGCTGAAGGACATGCTCAGAGGACCTGGAAACCCAGGTCAGTTCCCCATCACTCTGGTAACATCCTTCAGGTGCAGGATCAGGTTTCTGGAGGTATCACCCTATACTGATTCTAATCACTGTTGAGATTCCACATTGACATCTCCGCTTAGAAGTCAACACAAGTAACTCTGAAAGCAAGTGATAGAATCTGTACCACCATGTTTCCCAGCCGCCACCTCTCTCAGGTAAGAATTTGTTTCCAGAAGTTTCTACCAAAGCATGGGCTACTGTCTTTAAACGTTGGTGGTTATTGGCAGAGCCATAAAAACCTTTCTTCCATGGCATAATTCTCTCTCTCTCTCTCTCTCTCTCTCTCTCTCTCTCTCTCTCTCTC
>LOJH01028387.1:0-30753 GCA_001685095.1 Ellobius talpinus
CTCTCTCTCTCTCTCTCTCTCTCTCTCTCTCTCTCACACACACACACACACTGAGTCCACTTAGGGCTACCTGTATGTGCATGAGTCTGGAACAATCTACTGAAGCATGGGTAGCCTCTCAGTAAGCACATCCCTGAAGAAAGATGGCTCTCCTATTCCATAAGATGCTCAGCTAGGGCAGGGACTTCCTGGAATGCCCTTTAAGAGCTATGTGACTTCCTGGGGCAGGGGAAATTTCCATATTCCCAAACAGCAGAGTACTGCTCCTATCAGAGTCAGGGCCAGGCGTGCATCTGATCAGCCACTGCTGTTACATCTACCAACAAGGAGGAGGAAGGAGCCCACATATATGTGGCATCTGCTCAGCAAATTTTTATTACTTCTTCCCTAACTATCAAAACCAAGCAAATATATTCCCTCTGGGGGCAACAAGCTGCTTTGTTCACTCCTTTGCCTATAGCCTCTAGAGCAGCAGTTCTTAACCTGTGGGTCGCAACCCCTTTGGGGTTGAATAGCCCTTTCACAAGGATCACATATCAGATATCCTGCATATCACATATTACATTACAGTTCCTAGTAGTAGTTCCTAGTAGTAGCAAAATTATAGCTAAGAAGTGTCAATGAAATAATTTATGGTTAGGCATCACCAGAGAAGGAGGAACTCTATTAAAGGGTTGTAGCATTAGGAATGTTAAGAAACACTGCTCTTGAGCAATACATCAGAATGTGAGTTTCTACTGCATGACCATATTCTTGCCCCAGAAACAGCTCTGAAGTCCCTAGCATCATTTTCAACATGCTTGTTCTTCTAGAGATGAATCAGAAAGTTTTACTATAAACAAAGTTTGTCCCACTGTCTCTTTTCACATAGTGTAAGAAATAAGGATTTTTTATATATATATTCAAATGGCTGAGGAAAAACTCAAAGGACAAATGATATATTGTGACATGAAAATTATGTAAAATTCAGCCATCATCATCCATGAATAAGGATTTTATTGATGCACAGTCATACCCATTCATTTATGCATTTTTACTCTCACATTATCATGAGAGAATTGAATATTTGTGACAAAGACCATGAGCCATAGGAAGTTTAAAAATGCCCACAATTTGGTTTTTCTTTAGACAGAATTGTTCCCCCTGAAATTAGAAAGCATATCTGCAAGGGACTGGGAATATATAAGGCTCAGTTGGTGCATATTTTACAAACCCTTGTGTGATCCTCAGAACCACATGAGTTAAGCACAGTACATGATTATAAAAACAGCACCGGAAAGGTGGGGTGGAAGGATTAAAGTTCAAGATCATCCTCAGCTATATAGTAAGTACTAACTCAGTAAAAAGCTGAAATGATCCCTTCTTCAAAAAACAAAAGCAAACAAAGAAAGGAAAACAAAAAGGAAGGAAGGGAAGGGAATGGAAAAAGAAGTGAATTTGTCATGGAACAAAAGAATAACAACAGTGATGTGGTGTAGATATTTGAGGGGGCTGGTATCATCCTCAAAAGCACTCAGAACATCTTATCTATAATCATATAAATTCCGTTATAACATAATAACATCATACATCAATTATCTATATTGATGTACAACATAAATGCTACTTGATAACTAGTTTGTAAGAAATTTGATACAAAAGAACAAACTGATTTTTTTTCTTCCATAATTGCAATTGTTCACCTTCCATGGGGACTTGTCACCTATTTAAGATAAGACTATAAGCTCTCACTTATTGACTGAATGGTGCCACCTCAAAATAGATCTCAGGGTGGGACTTTATTTGGAGATGGGGCTTTTAAATGGGTAGTGTATATTAAGGGGTGTCACTTCGGTAGCTTGTAATGCAATTTGACTGCTACCTTTATAAAGAGGGAATTGTCTCAAAGAGAAGTACCAAGGATACACAGAAGCCATAAAATGGCCACATGGGCTCAGAGGCTCCAAACACTCATTGCTTTTGTCAAAGACCTAGGTTAGCTTTCCAGAACCTACATATCAGATCTACCACCTCATCTGGCCTCCATGAGCACCAGACAAAAACACGGTACACAGATGCAATGCAGATAAAACATTCATAAGCATAAAGAAAGTTTTAAAAGAAAAAGTCGCCTGAGGACATAGCCAGCTATCTAGATCCAAGGACTTCATCCCTCAGCTGATCCTCCAGCATCCTGACTTTTCTTTCCCTTTTTTGTGTGTATTGGTTTGTTTGTATTGTAAGCTACCTTGAGAAAGAACCTGGTACTCAAAAATTTGCTCTTCTCACAGGCTTCTCCCTGACCTGTCAGAAGGCAAGGTATTTACCCTCACAGGTTCTCCCACGACAGGCATGTTCCTTCTACGTCTCTATTTCCCAGCTCTCCCTTTTCCTTCTCCATCAGCAATAATGTATGACTTCTCTATTTTTCCTCCTGAATATTACATGGATAACTTTGATCAAAGGTCTTTTGATGTAGATTTTTATAACAACCGCTTCTTAGGTCATTGGATGTTCTCGTCCTAATTTAGAGAGACATCTCTGTTCTATTTTGAAAGGATCTGGCTTTAACTATACAATAGCCGACATGAAACTTCAGCAAACTTCTGTATCTGGGACTTTCTTAAGGGGCACTCAGCTGTATTGCATGCCCAGGTATTCTGGTGGAGATAGGGGAATGCTTAGTGCTTAGAAACACACATTTTGGAGCAGAATTTGTGGGCTCCAATCCTGGCTCACTGGACTTACTAACAATAATGGGACCTTTAAAACTTCCCTAACCTGCTCCCTCACTCACTGTACTCAAGTGATAAATGCGTCTATATTGTACAGTTATTGAAAAGATTGTGTTAATTTAGGAATTAGATAATAACTTGGGCCAGAATAAGGTTTACTATGACTCAATTTAATTGTTTTTTACATACACAAAAGGTAATTATTACATCCTTATATTTCAACACTTGCCTCCTCGACATACTCTTTGTTCTTGGTCAACTAGTGTTTGCTAAAGCTGTTCACATGGTTTTAAATATGCCATATTGCATGAGGTCCAAGACACAACTCTTTTATCCCAAACTATATACTATGATATATAAAGGTTTCCAAAATCGTTTTGAGTACATTCAACTTATACAAATTTTAGAAATCGTTTTCATGTTTAATAAACATGCAGGCTCGCAGCACAACTGCTAATCGCTGTGAATCAGTGAGAGCATTCCTATGTGTTATGTTCTCGTGTAATTTAAGATGACTGATCAGTAGGTTTGTAGATCTCAGAGGGGGGATTATATTCATCAAGCAACATTTTGAAAAGGCAACCAGGAGTAATAAACTTAAAATAACATGCTTCCCAAGCTACTTTAATTAGGTGGCTGTGAGCGATGCATTTCTCCTCTTTTTGATTTATTTCTCCTATAGTGTTAATTTTCCTGGATGAAGTAAGAGGAACGTTTTGGGATGGGGTATTCACGAATACTTTCTTGACAAAGAAAGGAACTGATGAGGTCTTTAGAGACAAAGAAATGAAGACTTCAAGCGAGTGAGAGGATTTCTGAACTCATAGTGAACTCGTCAGCTATTTATAAGAATGCTTAAGACTTGTTCAAATTTCACAATTGAAATACGTTTGCACTCAATTATTAGGCTTCAATGTTTCAGCTTCTTAAGCTGTATTCATGACTTTCCCTTTACAAATGAAAAGAAAATCACGGTTTTAAGAAGAATTGTGGATGTAGCTGTTTATTATATACTACACAATCTGAACATTGTTGTCTTTAGACAGAGCAATTGTTTGGGTATTGTTGAAACATGGGGAGGAGAAGGACATAGAATTGTGGTCAAGTTCAGATGTATTTTGTACCATAATGGATTGGGTTTGAATGCCATCTTTACCTCCTAACAGCCTTAGGCAAGTTACTCAACATCTGTGAGACATAGCTCCCTCACCTGTAAGGTGGGAATTAAATGTATCTCCCTCATTCTGTTTTAATGACAGAGTGAGTGACACCTAAAGAATCCTTACAGCACCTCAGAAATGTGGCAAGTGTTTAGCAAATGACAGTCCCTGCAGGCTGGGGGAGCTAATCCGCCTCTGATCTCTTAGCTCTCAATAAGAACTGGAGAGGTGGCTCTTGTCCTGGCTGCTCTTCCAAGACAACCAGCACCCACATGGTGTCTCACAACAATGTAACTCAAGTTCCAGAGAATCAAAAGCCCTTTTTAGGCTCTGGGGGCACTAGCTAGGCATGTCCATAATGCACATACACAAATGCCAAAAAAAAAACACCAAAGCAGTGACAATGACAACAATAATTGTGTCTGGTGCTCTCTCCCCATCTCTGCAGAACATTAATGGGCACAGATGAAAAGGACTAGATAACTGGCCCACAAGGCAGAGCCTTTGCTGTGAGGGAAGATACACACAGACTCAAGTCCCAGCCAGCAAATTGTACTGTATGGATTAAGGGTAAAATCTTTGGAGACGCATGTCCCAGGTTAATTCAGCAACTCAGCCTCCACCTGCACCCAAGTCCTAAACTTCACCACACCCCAATCTGGGCTTGTAAATATAGGGAGGACTTGTGAGGAGAATTAATTAAGATGGCATAGAGGTACTGGCGAGTAGAAGGTGGTACCCATCTGTCTCAGGTTGAACTTCCATACCAGATGAGATGTATAGCTCAGAAGGCTGGAAGTCCAAGATGGCAGCAGCATGGACTCTAGGGAATATTCTGGTAAAACCACACACGCTCGCCCTCCTTGTCATGCCTACTGTCTACGACAACCTACCTTCTAGACCCAACTGCTCCCCTCGCTATTCCTACAAAACACTCAGTAATATTTGTTGGAATGGCTTCATTACTCATGGCCTGTGTCCCTTGCCCTTCAGAGGACTCTAAGGACTTCCTTCCTTTGCCTAACAGGGAGTAGCTAGTCTGCTAGCCTTATCTGGGACAACTCAAGGAAGTTACTCCCAAAGACCCTCTCCTCTCACCCCTGTCAGCCTGGTTCCAGGCCCTCTTCACTCCTGGAGAACATTTACACATGCACATGTGTTTACTCCAGTGTGAACTATAGGTGAGCCCAGGGGTTCACCACATAGACCCTGAGTGCCACCTCCTAGGCACAAACCCAAGTGGCACCAATTACCTGATCCAGCCATTTACTTCTTTGAACCATAGCTTCCTTGTCTATAAAGAGGAGATAAAAAGTTACGATGCATGTAAACTGCTTAGCATGAATAGTTGGCACAGCCATTGTTGTTGGCATATAATTATCTAACGCTTTGCCAGGCCCTTTAAAGTCAGTAATAATACAGCAACTCATATTTGTATCTCTAGTGCCTACCAAAGAATCTATCAAGACACACCCACACACACACACAAACTGAACCACATATAAAAGCTCTTCTCAACAACAGAACCTTTTTCAAAGGTATTAAACACTCTGTCTTGTGCCATCGTCCCCACTGACAGTGTGAAAATTCCATGAATTCATCCTCAAAACAATGAAATGCGTCTAGTGCTACAAAAATACAATTATATTAAAATAAAGTCATCATAAATATGCAAAAATAAACTTGGGACACAATAATATTGTGTTTCTGATTCATTAACAAAATCTAGCGCAAGCTCCAGCTCCAATCATTTCAGAGAAACAATGAGTTTAAACACCATTGAGAGTGATGTAGAACAATAAAGGCAGGCTAGAAAAATAACCACTGAACCTGTTGCCAAATCCAAGATCAAAGCTCCCACTGTGATTGTGTGTTGTTTTGATTAGCAGTAGACAGATATGCTAAGTTGCATTTAGAGACCGATGAAACATAGAAAATGTTTTCCTACCCAAGACTTCCCTACCTCCCAGTTAAGACACAGAAATATGAGGCTTGGTTTCCAGGAGTCCATGATGCCTCCTAGCAGAAGTTGCACTGTGTCCAGATGGAATTATGGGCTAGATTTTCTGAACCCACCTGCTACACGAATTCAGCTCCCTCCCAAGGATGGGCACTGCCTGCCTGTCCAGCTTGCTAGAGTTCACTGAATGGCTGGTGAAGCTTCAGAAACAAAGTGCTTTCTCCAAGTCCTTCTTGATGCTTTCCTTCAAACACGG
Organism: Ellobius talpinus; assembly: GCA_001685095.1. Taxonomy (NCBI): domain Eukaryota; kingdom Metazoa; phylum Chordata; class Mammalia; order Rodentia; family Cricetidae; genus Ellobius; species Ellobius talpinus. The sequence goes on from LOJH01028387.1 coordinate 6,091, forward strand.
TCCAGTCTAGGAGCTTCCTTCTTAATGGCTGCATCATTACGTTCAGAAAAAGTAAATATGATACTTCAGCTTCAGCTGGAGAAGAAATATGTCCCGTTTGCAGTGCTGGTACCACGTCGAAGGGAGAGGCAATTTGCACTAAAGAAAGCTCATTCTCCTTTGGGCTCGCTCCAGCCAGCTCAATAATGCTCCCTTTTATCTGAGTAGAACCTGGGCTGTTGCCCTGTTAACATTCAACCTCTCCTGAAGCCCAATCCTTTCTTTTGAATGAAACCCTGAGATCAGATAGGATTATACGTTCCTGGTTCCTCCCTCTTAGAAGCCGGCAGTTCGCATCATTTTATTAGTGGGTATTAACTGTACAAGGGAAAGGGTTTCATTAAGACATTTCCATACATTTATGTAATGTGCTTTGATCACACCCACCCTGTCTGTGACCTCTTCTTGTCCCTCGCCTCCCCTTCAACCCCTTTCACCTGCCTAACAGCCCTCCTTGTACTGTTGTCTTTGTTTTCCCAATACTACATATATGAGAGACGCTCCACGATGCTTGTCTTTCTGAGTTTGTCCTTTTTTTAAATAAATTCCATCCATTTTTTTTCTTGTAAACCACGAGTAATACTCCCCTGTGTATATATACCACATTTTCTTTGCCCATTCCTCTGCTGACGGCCACCTAGTCTGGCTCTTCATCTTGGCTATTGTAAGGAGCACTAAAGGCAGCACTGTCTTGTGACTTTGATTCCTTCTGGTTTATACCCAGGAGTGGTCCAGGTGAGTCATTCATTGCTTCTATTTTAGGTTTTTGAGGAAGCCCCATAGTGATTTCCACCGCAGATGTCCTAATTTACATCCCTACTGACAGTATAGCCACGTTAGTTTTTCCTCAGATGTTGATTTGTTAGTTTATTTTTTCTTATTTTCCTGGCGATAGCCACTCTGACTGAGGTGGAATGGAATCTCATTGTAGTTCCCATCTGCATTTCTCTAACAGCTAAAGACCTTGAAATTTTTAAATATATTTATTGGCTGTTTGTAGTTTTTCTTTTGAGGGTCATGTGTTTTATTCATTTATAAATTTATTGATTGGATTATTTGCTCTTTTGATATTTAATATTTTGAATTCCTAATGATATGAATTAATACCCTCTCTCTCTTTCTCTTTCTTTCTCTGTCTTTCTCTTCCTTTTCCTCTCTCTCTCGCTCTGTATAAGAAAAGACCAAAGAGAGACAGTTTCACTAAGGAAACGCCTCTGTGCCTATAACTACACTGTCGGAGGAGAGCTGAACAACTATGCGGATAATTCCAAATTGATTTTCTGATAAGACTGAGCAATTAGATGAGTGTGTCCTGGTTTTAACTAAAGTGGCACCTGGCAGGAGGAAAGTGAGAGATGTTAGTGAGCTCCTCCGTACAAGGTGACCTTGAGTGTGTCTACTGCCCTTGACAGGACAGTGAGGAGGCATGGTGCTCATCACACTAGTGGGAGACTCTAGTGGATGCCTGTTGTGGAAAGTACTTCCCAAACTCCAAGGCACTGCGAGAGGATGGCTCTCACTGGGAAATCACCCATATGCCCCACCCCTTTCCTTTGCCGGAAGGATTGCCAACAATAAATGACAAAAAGGATGGGATCAATTCAGTCCGGTGAACATGAAGTGCAAGTCCACTTGTGACAACTTTTTTGTTTACTCAGCAACACTGCACCAACCCAAAGAGGGAATTTCAAAAAACTAAGGAACACTTGAATTGCCAAATTTAATTTTTTTTCTTAAATCCGAGAACACTTAGAGTGGTGGTGGTCTAGGGATGCCTGTCTCCATGAAGACTGGCGAGGATGGCCTCAAACACTCACTAGCCCAGAGCAGACGGCAAGTGCCACATGTTCCAAGTAAAACATGAAAATCACTGTCGCACGCTTGGGGAAGCTGCAGTAACGTTACCATAACTCGTCTGCTGTTTCATTGTTTATAAAACAGCTGAAACACTAAACTGAACCAGACCATTGTTTAAAAGTATTATTAAACTTGGTTCTCTGGATCCCCAAGGGCTGTGAAATCCATATACAAGCTCAGACAATTAAGAGTTTGTATATTTACAAAATGGCTAATCCCTATGATCCTGGAATTGAAAAAAATAATAAAAGCAATTTCAAATTCCAAAACCGATGCAAGGCAAAAGTTTGTCTTCAATTATATTCTAAGTTATTGTAAAGACATTTCTATTTACATGACTCTGCCTCTGTTCATTAGCTTTTCGCTCTGTGCAATGTTTTGGACTATTAATTCAGTCAATAAGAACAGTTCGATAATTAGTTTTGCAGTGTTATTTATCTTGCACACTTTTGCAAAAAACATTTCCCTCTGTTATTTGAAAGTGTGGGGCATTTATAAATAAGTGGCAAGAAGCTCAATCCAACTTACAGATGTGCATCATTTGCGAGCAGAAGCTAGAGGCCTAAATTAAATTTCTATCGGTCTATGATTTGAAAGCCCTATTTTTCTTTATATCACATTATTAAAACTTAGTAGGAAAACTTGTACCGACAATTCCCTATAAATTTAACTCTAGAAATTTCAATTTGGGGCGGCAGCATACATTTGGAAGATCAACGTCCAGAGCTGCAGTAACACACAGTTATTGTAAAAGTACCAAACTTGATATGCAAGACCCCCCACAAACTACAGCTGACTTATTTTACAAAGAAGGGAGAGAACAAAAGTTTATTTCTGAAAGGTGACTTGAGGTGTCTGTTGTTTAAAAACAAAACGAGGTGTTTCTTTCTCCTTAAAATACGGTTTCTGATTTATCACCCAGCATCCTCAGGACTGGCCGTGTGACTGGCCAGGAGTTAGATGATGGGTTTACTGAGCCAGGTGGACACTATTTTTACAGTCTCCTATCCAGTGTGCTGTCTGTCATCACAAGGACTCAGAGTTGGGAACTGACAGGTTTCAAATATTGATGGGCAAAGTCGGGCAGATGCAGAAACTTGGGCCTGGTCCAAGATATCCAAACCCTGCTGGTCTATAATGTGAACCATGAAAACAAGCTGTGTTATGAAATGTCCTCAGCCTGCTATTTTCACATGGGATAAAATAAAATACCTGGGGAGAAAGCTGCCCTCTTGCTACTTTAACACACGGCCATCTTGAAAGTGTCAGCACCCAGGTTTAAGGCTTCCCCACTTAGAACAGCCACTACAACTCTGTAAGAAAACCTGTGGATTTAATAAAATGGACTTGATGCTTTAAAAATTGACCCAAGAACGATTTTTATTCATTTTTGCTTTCTTTGATGCGTTTAAAAATATGTTTATCCATCCATGGTGTGCAAGAGGGAACATGAGAGGTAGTCGCTACTTCAGGGAGACGCCTCCTGTCCATATGGTCATGTTCCTTTTGTGACAAGTGACACTTGCTAAAGCTATGCGTGCCTCAAACAAATCTATGCTCCCTTTTCCTTTGCTGCCTCTGCCCCTGTGAATAGTTGATAGAAAAGGAAAGTTCCTTTTTGCTGGTTCTCTATGCCAACAAAAAGAGTGTGAGATCCACAATAGTTATCTAATTTTCTTAATGAGTCCATGTTCATCGATTGTCTATTTGGGAGCAGAAATACTAAAGACTAGTTAAACACATTAAAAGGCATCCCGTAATGTGTTTGCAAAAGTCTATTGTGGGTATACATGTGTGTGGGTATACAGGTAGTGTGAGTGAAAATGTAATGTGGGGGGATGGGCATGCACACACGCACACACACATAGGCATGTGTGCCAGTGTGTGGTGCTTAAATGAAGAAGTAGAATAGGGAGAAGCCACTAGAATTTCTGGTGCTAAAGGAAAGAAAGCGTACTTCAGGATCTGAATAATTTCATTTAGTCAATAAAGGGATAAATCATGCCGCAACAGCTATTTTCCCTTGACGTGACTTTGAATTAGAAAGTCAGTCCATCTCTGCACAGCACTTATGCAAATGCTGGCGATAGCAGTGTAGCTGATCACATTAGAGCTGCAGGTTACTAGATTACCTGTGTGGCCGTGATGAAAAGATCAGCGCGTCTTCATGCTGAGATGAACTGATACAACGCGTTGGATCATGTCATCAGCAAATGTCATTTTAATAGGACTACAAATCATTGTGACACCAACCACCTCAAACAAATCCTCTGGATAGTTAAAAATGCTGATTTCTGCCCCAGCGGCCTATAAAAGTTATAAAACAAAACAAAGAGATTGTCTTCATAACGTAGCAACATCTAGATGGCAGGATTTTCCATTTAAAGCACCCTATGTAGCCAGAAGAGAAGCTTTCTAACACTGTAAAGACTGTGGAGGGATAGTCCTCAACAACTCTGAATCAATTCTCAACCTGGGTGCTAAACATGGGAGGTGGTGGAGATTAAATGAAATGATACCCAGGTAAACCATACACAAAACATGTTTTTCTTGAGTTATATATATTTATGATGTTTAGCTATTTGGTGTTCATATGTATGTGTATATATATATACATATACACATACATACACTTATATATAGTTTATCCTCTTGTCCTTGCAATCAATGGTAATTATTTTCTGCAAGGAAGAGTACAGCCAGCAACATTTGTTAGGCCACCCTGACGTCCATCATGCCCTTAGAGTCTAAGCTAATGTTTCCTCCTAACAGAGTCACTCAAAAAAATAAAAAAACCACAACACTGACAATTTATGCTCATGATATCCTATGATCCTTCGAGAAAAACAGATCATTGAATGGTACAGTTGCAGAATTCTCTGAGCATGAGTTCAGTCGGCCCACAAAAGTCAGCTGAGGACCAGGATGGCCCTTGCATATGGCAGTGACTACTGCCTCCTTCTCTCCAGAGCAGCCCTCTACCTGTTATATGTAACAGGTACATAAGATAGGTCATTGGGTTTCCAGTCACTAAAACCTAAGTAGAAGAGGAAGAATAAAAAGGATAGAGGAAGATGGATCAGATTTTGTTCTTTTTAGAGTCTTTTTAAGACGTGAATTTAAGGTGGTCTTGGAAGTTATCTGAAGAATGCCATCCTATACTCCTTGAGAAGTACAGAAAAGGCATATATGTGGGCTTAATAATAGAACAGAAGGCTCAGAAAAGCTTGGGAAATGTGTTCTGAGCTCTAGATCTAGCAGCCCTGCCTGGAAACTCAGCTGATGGGACCCTGAATGTGACCACAGGTTATATCCAAATAAGGGCATCTCAAGTCTCACTTATTTAGAAATACCTAGACTACAGAGTGTTAATGATGCATTCTGCCTACAGAGGAGAGTCTGTGATCACACCTAAACTGTTTCCAGTGTGGAATTATTTCAGAGTTAACAAGACAAAACCGTGTAAAATAGCCAAAGATTTGTGAAAGTGCAGTTGTGCGGAGGTTTAGGAAGGAATGCAAATGATTGACTTTTCCTACTACCGTGGGTTCTCTATGCTTCCTCACTGGGCAACCTAATCCTTGGTGCTTGCACCCACAAAATTAAGCATTCCTTCTGAAATATTACAAGCAGAGTATCCATCTTGTCATTCTCTTTTAGTTCCCTTGAACAATCATGAAAATGCTTTCTTTTGTCTTTTATTTATTTTAGGAATGTATAAATATCTCTGGAAAAAAACTTTTTGAGTTATTCCCTTATTGTGTATGTGTGTGTGGTGGGGGTGGGGGTGGGTGTGGGTGTGGGTGTGTGTTCATATTCATGGGTGAGTGCATACATGCATGGAGATGCCAGAGGACAACCTTCAAGGTTTCTCCCCCAGCCATCATACAGCTTTCTGAGACAGAATTTGCCAAGTGTGAAAGACTGGCTGGCCAGTGAGCCCCAAGGGTCTAAATGCCTCCACTAACCCATCACTGGGATTACAAGCATATACTACCATGTTTGACTTTTTTATAAGGACTCTGAGATTGAACTCTGGTCCTTGAGTCTGCAAGGCAAGCACTTACTCGATCCAGCCATTGCTCCAGCTCTTTCCTAGTTTACAAATAGAAGGTCTGCTTTCATAGTCATCATAACCATGACACTAAATTTAGACCAAAAGGCTTCAATACTGAGCATATGGTGTTATTTACCTAAATTTCAAAATGATGGTTGGGGCTACTCTCAACTGGTGAGGATGGATATAGTAGTGCACTGTGAAAATAATAACATAAAATAACCACCCTGCTTTTCAGTTCCAAAGCCTAATGCAAATTCCTACTGACAACAGATTTACTTCTCTAAGCAACTCACAGGAAATGTTCATTATGCACAACAGATATTATTTCTCGTATTTTATGTTTGAAACATTAAATATGTGGACATACATAATAAATAATCCACAGAGAGTTAATTTCTTAATCAAAGTATACATTGGATCAATCTATCAACACAAAGGTAAACTTGAGGTGGGGGTAAGTTCTGAGTGTAAAAAAATGCACACTTTCCACTTTTAATGACACCATTGTAACGGTGAGCACTAAACTGTGCGGTAAGCTATTGGCACCCCCTAGCCTGAAACAGGAGAGTGTCCTTATGTATCAGTTGTGTTCATTATTATGAATCAGTGTTGAAAATTCAGCTTAAAAGAACTCTTGAAGGCTTAATTCTCCAAAGCAGTCAGGGGAAGAATGTGCCTCCTCAGGACTTAAGGTCAACAGTAAAGTCCAAACCATGCCAAATTGGCCACAAATGCTATTCTGTAAGAAAAGTCTTTCCTGAGATGTTGCATTGGTTAAATCAACATAGGTATGCAGAAGGCTGGAAATTTTTAAAAATTATGCTTACCTATAAAGTTAATTTAAGCATTAAAGTCATTAATATTGCAAACTTCTAATATTATTACTTTGTAATTCTTCAAAGTTCTGAAATCTACCAAAAACATTTAAAATTATAATTGTTCAGCAAGTGAGCACTTCATCATGGGATTGTGTGGTTCTTTTCCTGGCATTCGTATACCTTGCAAGTTAACATACCTGTAAACATGGTTCGTTTGCTCTGTTACCTTTGCCCTCTACAAGGCAAAGTATCTTTGCCTCCTTGTACAAGCCAGTCACTGGGCTAGGCACCAGCAAACACTGGCAAGTGAAGAGAGATACCTTCCTTCCTGAACCACTGGCTAGTGGAATGTGGCATCCCTTCTTTTAGCTGTATGACCTCAAAAACAACTTCTTAAACTATGAGCCTATGTGAGTGTCAGGTAATGTGAAGAAAACAAAGTCCCTATTGCAGCACTGAGAATCAAATTGACACCCAGAGCTGTCACTCAACTGATGGGAGTTATCCTTCAAAATGGCAAAACATCAAATCATCTAAACAAGGTTGTCTAAGATGAATTCCTGAAGTGGAGAAATGGCAGGTGCTTCTTGAAGTATAGTCTTCCAGACCATGATGGCTGAAGAAAAAATGTCTATGTTACCAGTCCAGACAGCCACTTCCCAAAAGCACCAAGTCAGATATGGTAACCACAAGAGTTTTGATGCCTCTTTCATGATGAATTTCATCTGGTCTTGGGAAGAAATGCAGAAGTTCCTCTCTTAGAACTGAAATTCACAGTCTGTCATAAGAAGTAGCCCAGAGGACTGTGATAAAAATATGAATGGTATCATAATTTGGTTCTTGAACTACGTTTTTGTTAAGCGTGGCACAGCTTAGGAAAATCTAATCAAACATCTGACAAAAGCAATAGATTCAGGCTGGCAGCATGGCCTTGGGGCATGTGCTCCCTCTGACTATGAAGTTAAGATGTCACGAAGATCTCAAGCCTTCCCTTCACTTTACCCACTAAGTATTGGTGGCGAAGTGAAGGGCAGAGGCTGTCATATTTAAATTTTAAATAGATTCATATGGGGAAACATGGGTTTTTATTTTTTTAAGCAAGATTTTTGTATTCATTTCCCATGGAATCAAGAGTAAAGAGATGAGCAGAGCCTTTCTGCTCTATAATGGTGGGAGCTTTGATGCAGCTGCGATTGCACCTACTCACAGATCCCACTGAAATGAGAGGATAAGTGTTTCTTGGGGGGGTCAGTTTAGGATAAGTTTTACAACCACTCTCCTGGGTCTTTCTTTTCCCTCCACCAAGAAGCTACTTCTGACTTTAGACCTAAAAAGAGACAATCTCAAATATCTGTAGACGGAGGCTGACTGTTCGTTTCCCAACTGCTCAGACTTGAATAATCACATAGAAACTATATTAATTACAATGCTGTTTGGCCAATGACTCAGAAATATTTCTAGGTAACTTTTACATCTTGAATTAACCCATTTCTATTAATCTATGTATCAGCACAAGGCTGTGGCTTGGTCAGGATCCGGCATCTGTCTCCTCCGGCAGGTACATGGTGTCTCTCTGACTCCACCTACTCTCTCTATTTATTTCTTCCAGCCTAGCTATATTCTGCTCTGCTATAGGCTTAAGCACTTTTTTATTAACCAATAGTAATAAATATATTCATAGCATACAGAGAGGAATCCCACCCACATCAAATACCTGCTTATACCTAGGTGAATGTTACTTTCAAACTCCTAATTTTTCTAATGTAGAACAATCATGTGTCCATTCATTTACTTTACATAAATATGTGCTAAAGGAGCAAGACATATGGGTGAGAGTTGTGAAAAGGATATAAATTTAATAAAAGTAGCTTGTTAGGTGAGGTTTTGTTTGTAAGGATGAAACAATCTTTTCTATGGCCAAACTCATGGATTTGAACCAAAGCCCAGATTCTTCATCAATAGACCACTGTGTTAATCATATGTAGAAACTAAAAAGTAGAGAAAACAAACAGAACCCCCAGTTCTCACAAATAATTACATAGCGACCTTTTAATTACCCCGAAGGACAATGGGGAGAAATTAAGAAACAAAAATAAGAGAAATGGACCCCAGGTCTTTGATATAAGCGCCACAGCCTTTCTTTGAAAAATAGCAGAGAAGCTGCTGGATTATCAAGAGGAACAGGATTCAGAAGAGGTCATAAATGAAAACAGAAATCCTAGTGATCTGAAGTCTCACACAGTGAGGTGGTGTGTGGGGCCTGCCGATCGTGAAGCGCACACTCCATTTTGTGAACTAACAAGAGGCTGCTTTGAAAAATCATGCAGGTTTCTCGGCGGGACAGACTGGGTTCCAACTGTATGGATACCAGTGAAGGAAAGGACATTTTAAAACCATTCAAACCAGAGAAAGGAGAAAGTGCCAAATTCATTTGTGCAGTTCGAAAGATATGAAAAAGACTAAGATGCTCAGCTCTCTTACTGATTTTGGGTGCTAGAGGCTGATGAATTGTACCTGACACAGGAGGGGGAATGCCTATAAAGCAGAAGCCGGTAATTAGTTCCAGTTCTGGGCTCCATAGGATGCAAAACCTTATCAGCTGAAGAAGTGAAATTTGGTTGTGTTAGTTCCTGTTGCTCACATTGATACTATTAATTGATCCCCCCATAGTAATTCTTATATCTATCTTGTTCTTTTGTTGTTTATATAATATACCCCTAAACAAAATCAATAGGATATTTTATCAAAAGAACAAAAAAAAATAGTGTTGTGAAATATACCAATGCTTTTTGTGTGTCAGTAACAGTATATTCACTGAACAAGCATTTTTATTTTACTGAAAATAGATTTATTTGTCTTACATAAAATATTCCAGTTTCCCCTCCATCTACTCCTTCCAGTTCCTACCAACCACCCAGATCCACCTCCTTTCTGTCTTTCATTAGGAAACAAACAGGCTTCCAAGAGATTATACCAGAATATAACGTAATACAATATAATAAGGTAGAACAAAAACTACACATCAGAGGACAAAACAAAGAAACAGAAGGAAAAGAGTCCAAAAGAAGTCTCAAGGAACAGATACAGATGCAGAAACTTACTTATTCACATACTTGGGGATCCCCAAAACACACTAAACTGCAAGTCATAAAATACACTTGAAGGTTAAAAAGAGAGAAAAAGTATATAAGTTTAAAAAAAAGGAAAATGAAAATAAAAAGTAAGATAAAATTAGATAATAATGGTGATGATGATTATGATGATGATGATGATGATATCGGTGACAATAATAGTCTTGACCTGACATAATGAGGCAACGGAACTCGGAAGATGCCACTGAATTCATTTTCTGTTGGCCGTCTACTGCTGGGCACACAGCCTACTCTTAAAAGGAGTTTGTTTCCCCAGTGAGACTCCCTTCGACAAAACCACATTTTAATTTTAAGAGATTATAGTTTGGAAAAAAGCTCTTAGATTAAGGGATAAAGGCACAGGTTCACCTCTCCTTTCAGCTCTAGGACCCCATCTGGTACAGACCACGTAGGCTGTGTGCATGCTGCCTCAGTCTCTTTGAGTTCACATGTGCAACCATCCTGTTGACTTAAAGGACCTTGTTTGCTTGGTGCACTCCATCCTCTCTGATTCTTACAGTCCTTTTGCCCTCTCTTCCATAGTGTTCCCTAAGCCTTGAGGGGAGGTATTTGATTGAGACATCCCACTGAGGACTGAGCGTTCCAAGATCTCCCACTCTCCTGCTGTGGGTCTCTGTATTCCTTCCCTCTGCGGAACGGAGCTTCTCTGATGATGGCTGAGTAACACACTACTCTATGAATATAGCAGAAGGCCATTAGGAGTCATTGTATTTCTACATTCTTTTGGTGAAGCAGTAGTATTTGATTTTACCATAGGTCCTGGGGCTACCTAGTCACCCAACCAGTGACAGGTATGGGTTCTATCTCTTGGAGTGAGCCTTAAATGAAATCAGATTTTGGCTGGTTACTCCCCCAAGCTTTGTGCCATCGTTGTACTAACATACCTTGCGAGCAGGACACATCGTAGATCAAAGGGCTTGCAGCTGGGTTGGAGACTGTGTTTCTCTTTTGGTAGCTCGCAGGATACCTTCCTCTACCAAAAACACTAGAACTTAAGAGTGAAAGCTCTATGTAGGCACCAGCTCAATTTCTCTGTGCTCAGGGAATTTCACAGAGGTTGTCTTCAGCAGTGGGATCTTGCTGTCAATTTGTAGAGTCTTGGTCCCTTTGACCAACAACTCAATTGGATGTAACTAACTCCTGGTAGTAGAAGTTTCATTTGATGGCAAGAGATATCCAGTGGGGCTCTGTATTATTCGTTATATGGTGATTTCATGGTGATTCGTTATATGGTCACCTTCATGTATGGATATTTAGGAAGCTTCTACTGTATTCGGTTTCCATACTACCCCTCAAATGGTCCTTGATTTAGCTGTCTCTCCCCATCTTCCCTCCATCTCCCTTTCCACTTCCCATTCTGACTTTATCCTCCCATCGAGCCCCTACTCCCATCATCTAACCATAACTGTCTATTCTATGTTCCTTTCCTAGGGAGATATGCTGCTCCTCCCAGTCTCTTACTCCATACCTGTCTATACTTAACCTCTGTGATCCATGGACTGGAACTTGCTTATCATTGACTTAACAGCTAATATCCACATATAAACGAATACACACTATATTTGTCATTTTTAGTCTGAGATACCTCACTCAGGAAGATTTTTTTTCTATTTCCGTACATTCAACTGTAAATTTTGGTCTTTTAAACAGTTGAGAAATACTCCATGTGTAAATGAAGCACACTTTCTTTCTTTCTTTCCTTCCTTCCTTCCTCCCTCCCTCCCTCCCTCCCTCCCNTCTTTCTTTCTTGACAGGGATTCTCTGTGAAGCCCTGGCTGTCCTGGAACTTGCTCTGTAGATCAGGCTTGTATACTAGGCTAGCCTTGAACTCATAGAGATCTACCTGCCTCTGCCTCCCAAGTGCTGAGATTAAAGGCTTATGCCACCATAGCCCATACCACAATTTTTATCCATTCTTCTGTTGAGGGACATCTAGTTTTCCCAGTTTCTTGATATTATGAATAGGGCAGCAATGAAGATGGTTGAGCAAATGTCTCTGTGGTAGGGTGAAGCATTTTTTGGGTATATATCCAGCAGGGGTATAGCTGGCTTTTGAGATAGACTGACTTCCATCTTTTGGCAGAAGTGCCACACTGATTTTCATAGTGGCTATACAAATTTGCACTCCCACCAACATCAAATGAGTGTTCCCTTACTCTGCATTTTCATCAGCATGAGCTTTCATTGTTTTGTTTTGTTTCATCTTCGTCATGCTGATATGTGTCAGATCAAATCTCAGACCAGTTTTGATTTGCATTTCCCTGTTGACTAAGGCTGTTGAGCATTTCTTTAAAGGTTTCTCAGATATTTGACTTTCCTCTTTTGAGAATCATCTGTTTAGATCTATACCCCATTTTAATTGTTATTTATTTTCTTGATATCTGGTTTTCTGACTTTATATATTTCGGATGTTAAAATTTTATTGGATGTGTAATTGGTAAAAAAAAATCTTTTCCCATTCTGAAGGATGCCAGAACAAGCACTTTTTTATTACAACTTTATTTGTTTGTTCCTCGAAACAAAAAAGCAATTCTAAAATAATCGAAAACCTTAATAAATAAAATTAATGGAATTCTTCAAATATGATAAAATTTATGAAGTTTATAAATGTATGTGTGAAGGTATGCCCACATATACGTGTGTGTACATGCATAACTAAACCAAGATATGCATGTGGCTGATGACATCTTCAAAGAATTAAAAATGCTCTATATATACTGTTAGGGCATTTTCTTTTTAATTTTTTAAAAAATTTATTTATTTTGTCTTACGTGAGTGAGTGTTTTGCCTGCATATATGAATGTGTAACACATGCATGCCTGTGCCTATGCAAAGTTCAGAAGAGGGCATGGGATTCCCTCAAGTTAAAGATGGTTATTCTCAGCATTATGTGGGTGCTGGGAACTGAACTCAGTTCCTCTACAAGAGCAAGAAGTGCTGTTATTCATTGAGCCATCCTTCCAGAATCTATGTCATTTTCTTTTTAAGTCTTTTTGATTTAGTTCCTTTAATAGTGGGATATTTAGGAAAGATTCCCAAGAGATAATATTCAATGATAGCAAGGATATGGGTAAATAGACTCTTCTATAGACTGTTGACTGAAGTAAAATTAGCAAACAGTTTTTAGAGAATAATTTGGCAATACAAAATAAATTTATAAAAAAACAGGCATTGGATCAGTAATTCCACTTCTAGGAATTTATGGGATATCAATGTACATTGATGAATTTTCATGGCTATTTTTTATAATGTAGTCTGCAGAAATAAAAGTAGGACCTTTTCAATGTGTGATAAAGTAACCATGACAGCTATAGAAACCACTTAATTCCATACTAGTTAAAATTATGACACTAGTGTGTATGTATTCACATGGAAGTATGTTCATTGTTAAGTGAATAATGGATTTGTAAGAGGTAATGAGGCCTGATTCTCTATAGCGCTCTAAAAAGCAGAAGGCGGGCCCGTGCTTCTTTTTCACAGTTGTTGGTTTTTACCTCCTTGATAGTGTCCCTGGTTTATCAATCAAGAAACAAAGCCCAGAGATCTGAAGTAATTTGCCAAAAATAAAGCAGCTAGCAAGTGACAAATGTGAGCTTTAAAAGCAGGCATTCTGGCTATGGAGGGTACTTGCTCACTCTCTCCAGCCTAAGCCTGTCACTGTCTAGACACATGTGCGGACTTGCTCATAAATCCACTCCTGTATGCAGACATACAGAAAACAAAATATAGAATGACATCCATCAAGACTTCACATGGTTATCCTTGAGTGACTAAATTTTTACTTTAACTTCTCCTCAGCCATGCAGTCTGTGGTGAACAGTGTATTGTGTGTGTATCCATTTTGAAGAGGGAGAAAGAAGCACAAATAGCTTCTGCTCCCTGTAACCTGAGTACATGGCAGGGGAGGGGCAGCAATCTTACATTCCTCACCAGCTCAGGGATGGAGTGATGGAGGAGCTGCCTGGGCCAAGGACGACTTGCTGCATCTGATCACTGCCCCTTGAAGAGCATGAGTCCCACAGCTGGCTTGAATTCGAGGGTGGCTCTTCAGGCCAGTGGACTACTGCGCATGTGCTTTTCAAAAATACCATAGTTGTTTGCATGAATGCACGTCGCATACAAAAGTCTGTGTAGTTTTCCTTAAGGGTTTGACTCCTATTAAGTCTTAGCTAACATGTTCTTAGTTAACATGGACCCACAAGCGTGAATATTCAGTCAGCATAAATCAAAGTTAGTGGATTATAAAAAACAAAAAGAAAAGAAAGAGGTCACAAACTGAGATGGGGTATAGGTGGGTAGGCCTGGGAGGAATTAAGGGAAGGAGCCGGGGGTAAGTACAATTAAAGGACATTCCGTGCATGTGTAAGATTCTCTGAGAATTAAAAAAATATTATATATTCATATATACTTATATATACATGATATATATTTATATATACATATGTGTATATGTATGTATATATAGTCTGTCTCTAGCACAATCAGATGCAGGTTGCCTTGTTAAGCTGCTGCAAGTCCTAGAACTTGCTTCCAAGTCTAATCAAAAGTAAAAATCTCTTTGCTTAGAATTTACGTAAATAAGAGATTGCAAAGCACAGCTTGCCAGCGCTTCCCTTTCATTTCGTTTGCACATTTAACCAAGGTGGCTTGCTCACTGCCATTTCCATCCAATGAACCTTAAGAAAGGACTGATGGAGACCCCTGAGAAAACAACATTCTTTCGCACATCTGCTCTAGGTGGATTTAAACCCCAGTCGCTTCAGGTCTCTGAAAGTGACTCCTCCTATTTTTCCTGGTAGAACACACAGACAGTGCCTTCCGCTTCCAACTTACTAAGTAGCTTTCTGCTTCTGTCTCCAGCTCCCCAGTTCTTAATCATTTCCTGTCTCCTCCTTCCCTTCCATCAGCTCTGTTGTTTCTGTGTTGTCTTGCAAACACCGACCTAAAAGGAGGACACCATCGGACCGTCTCTTCCCTTGAAGCCTGCAGCCCTACGTAGGCTTTCAGGGTCTGAAACTGTAGCCACTCCTGTGCACTGCTCTTGTCGGAGCTCTGCGATCGCTTCATTATTTCTCCCCTGGGAATTCGGTGGATTCGGTTCAAGCACTGTTGAACGCGATGCTGTATTAATTGCCCTGGAGGGTAGCGAGGCCTTTGAACTGTGGCTGTGAGGGATATTTTGCTGTAAGACATGTGTCAGCACTTGGCTGGTTAACTCTAGGGCTCTGCTCTGCAGCATGCTGGGACCAAGGATCTGGAAACCCACTTTCCATCCTAATCTCCCATCTGTTTCCCATCACGGAGTGAGATTGACTGGCCATTCTAAGAGGGGAGCGTCATTCTGGACTAGCCAGAATCTAAGTGCAAATATTGGGCTGTCAAAGAATATTAAGAACTTTACATCCTCTTTTCAAGTTCTCCCAAACAGCTGGCACACATAGGTAAGTGGGTGATGCAATGGGTTAATTGGCTAACCTTTCACCCCGACAGGAATCATCTGTGTGTAAGCTATATGTCAGCATTACAGTGCTGAAACTCAAATTGAAGATGATCTCTATGCTTTCAATAAAAAAAGAGCCTTGTTTTTCATTGGCCTAATTGTGAACTCATTCTAGGTTTTCCGTACCACTCCCAGCTTACCGTTGCTTCATTCCAAAGCAGTTGCATCCCAAAGGCAATCAGCAGGGCCTTTGTTTCAGAGTGCACTGGATAGTGGATTCATCCGGGGATTTCTCCTTTTCTCTAACCATCCTCAGTGGTAGCTGGCATGCCTGTTGTTGCAGAAGCAGACGACTGAAAAGGTTTTGGTTGAGTAGTACATGCAAATGCACAGTCTAGATTGGACAATCAAGGTGCAGTCCTAGTCCCCGACTTCTGGACAAACAGCAGGTTCATTTCGGTGTCTTCCAGGTTCTACAACCTCTCAAACAAGATTGGTCAATCTGACCATGTAGACTCTCCAATTTCACAGAGTCACAGAAGTGAATACGCACGGTGTTGGGAAGAAGTGGGTGAATTCTAAATCTCTACTGAAATAGCATTTGTGAGAGTCATTTGTTCTCAGAGTTCTAGGACAAAAAAAAATGAATGCAAATACCATCATTAATCATCTTTCCACAGGACTCCACAGCACTTGACACCCCTCACTACTGTTTACCTTTTACTCTGTAGAGAAGGGGATAAGGTTGGGGAAAGCGAGGCATGGGTGGGTGTGTGGACCTATTAAGGGTGCCTCAGTACCAGGTGCTATGCAAGCAGCCAAGGGAGTGGGATGCTCACCAGCCCTACCTAGCTCTAAAACTGATGAACTGCAGCAATGACCCACATTGCAAGATATCCCTATGGTGGTTTGAATGCAATCAAGCTCCATAAACTCAAAGGGAATGGCACTATTAGAGGTGTGGCTGTGTTGGAACCAGTATGGCCTTGTTGGAGGAAGTGTGTCACCGTGGAGGCAGGCTTTGAGGTCTCATATATGCTCAAGCCACACCCGGTGTCTAGGTTCACTTCCTGTTACCTGCTGATTGAGATGTAGGACTCTTGGCTCCAGCACCATGTCTGCCTACATGCTGCCATGTCCCACTGTGATGATAATGGACTAAACTTCTGAAACCATAAGCTACCCCATAAAATGTTTTCCTTTATACGAGTTGCTGGGGTCATGGTGTCTCTTCACAATAATTGAAACACTAACCAAGATAATCCTCAAACTGCAATAGTGGCACTTTTATCTGGGAGTAACCAGCAGTTGTCTAATTGAATTTAAGTCCTGCCAACAAGGAGGGAATTCATGCCTGATACTTTGAACCTAGCAGCCTACCCCTGGCCAGAGGCCTAATAGACCCTAGAGGACAGTCTACTATTGCCATTTTCCTAAGCCTATGTTTTTGTAACTTTATTTTAATTCTAAATTATTTTCCTTATACATACACATAAGTACAGCTAGCTCCTCTCATCAAAAACCTTCTTATTGCTACAGATGGAGAATGAAAGAGGTCAAAATGAAAAGAACAAATGCCTTGGAGGAACCCAACACCAACAAATATATCTGGCAATATAATACCTATACCTAAAATATAAAAATAAGATAAAATCTTGAAAGAGTGGGCAGAAAGATTGCAAGAGCCAGAGGTCCAGTATACCTGCTGTTAGATAGTGTTCACTAGTCATGGAAAGAAAAAAAATGCAGCCACGAAATCTCAACAGTATGGCTACCTGAACAAGACCAGCCCATTGACCACAACAGTTGCCATGGCAATGTGGCCAGGGAAACACATTCCAGCCATTAGATGAAGAACTAATGACTGCTGAGAGAAGGGAAGCAGCCTCCTCCAGGGATGAGTGCCTACACAGGATGTCCAATCCCAAGCGGCTAGTCCAGATCCATGTATATGTGAGCAATGTTAAACAGATTCAGATGGTTGTGTGTACACGACTGATGGGAGAGGGAGGTTGTCACGAGAACAACTAAAGAAGAGATCATGAGTTTTGGAGGGAGGAGGGACAAGAGGAGCTGGGGTGATGCAGATGCAGTGAAACTTAACCATGGCTTTAAAGTAGAAGCAGTGAGAAGGGGTTCTATTGCTTTAGAACATTGGGTTTGAACTCCCAGGACTGAGTCTCAGTGGTTGTTTAAGAAGAGAGGCCACACACACAGATGCACAGTCCTTTCAACATAATAGCACAGAGCCCTCACTGTAGCTGGTGGCACCTTCAAACTGCCAGCCTCCAAAGTGGCAAGCTGAAACAACTTCTTCCCCAGGTATCTTGCCTCGGGTATGTCCATAGAGTAACAACAAGCTGACTAATACAGAAACCCAGAGCTACATAAATGTTTTGCTATTATCAATTAATTTAATTTGTTTGGACATACTCATGCGACCAAGCTGTTTTTTACTTTGTGTGAATTTTTTTAAAAAAATACCTATAAAAATAAGGCAGCATAGCAAAAAAAAGTAATTTCTTTTCTTTGGAAGTCTTATTTTGAAGTTAAGGGATCAAAACAACCTTTAAGAAGTTCGTACTTAAGCTGAAAGCTTCATTTTGCAAGATAGAAATAGGTTGTCACCTAGAAATATTTTGAAGAATATGTGTGTGTACATACATACATATAATTTTTAAATTTCAACAGGTAGAAGTGACATTTCTCTGTGGCAGGCCCTGTCTTCTTTAGTCAGCAGCTTCTGTTGTTTGTAGTGATTATGTGATAGATTGGTGCTTCAGGTTTTAAAAAAAAATGAAGAACAAAAACCATAACCTCCTGTCATTTAGTTCCTAGACAGAGAGCAGGAAGACAGCCCACTGAGTTTGGTATTTTGAAGTCTCAGAAATCTATACCTTTCAATAAAGTAGGCAACAGTTGGAAATGGGAGCTATCCAACCATTTTAATCACTTCCTTCACCTTCAGGGAAGAAAGACTACCAAGACGAGACCGAAATTTCTATGTCTTATTTAAAATAACAAAGAAAATATGGTGTAAGGTGTGTTAAAAAAAAAAGATGCACGTAGACATATGGGGATCCAGCAGTCTACAAGAGATTTTACAGCTTTATAAAAAACATCCCACAAAGGCTCGATAGATGGTTCATGGGCTAAGAGCACTTTACTACATTTACAGAGGATCCAAGTTCAATTCCCAGCATCTAGCACATTGGGTAGCTCACAGTTCCCTGTGACTCCAGTTCCAGAGCATCTGAAGCCCTTTTCTGGACTCTGAGAGCAGCTGTATGTACACATTCACACACACACACCCCATAACTAGCCACACACACACATAATTACAAATGTAAAAAATCTTAAAAATAACAAAGTAAATGTTTCTTACAGTCATATAGGACCAGGATGAATAAAAACAAGTGTACCAGTGAGTGTACAAAGATTACATGTCAATCTCCAATTCAGAAACAGGTCTTTAAATCATTTGCTAAAGCTAATTAAAGTAAGCTATATATAGTCAGTAATATGGTAGATTTGAAAACTATCTGGATTTGAATCATCTTGGTGACTAGACCTGGCTGTCTTCGTGTGGGTCAACCTAACTCTAGATAATTCTCGGATTTTGTTTTGGGAATTTTTTTTAATATGGGGCTAAGTTGATTGTCATCATATCTGGGCAATTTCTCTGCAGGAACAAGCATGTGTACTCATCAGAAGTCGCCCATCCACACTCACACCTGGGTCCATCCTGTGATGGCTTTCCCACCCCAGCCTAAGATGTTGAGTAGCTTCTGCAGCGTCTATGAACACAGAGCAAAAGGAAGAAGTAGAGAAACTGCACACAGCACTGTAAGCCGACCTGTCAAGGGACAGGCACTATTGAGAGAGCTTTGAGGGAAGATCACAAAAATCTGTGCTGTGTGTGTAACTTCTAGAACTGTGTGTCATGAATCAGTAGACTAGGGTCCTGAGAGAGACTTGCTTGTAAACTCTTTTTAAAGCATAAATTCGTTAATTAAATTTGTTCTTCAATGACTTCATATATGTGTAGAATACATTCTGAATATTTTCTCCTTCCCATATTCTTTAACATCCGGTCCCCACTCCTCCTTTCAGCCCATCCCATGCTCTACCGGTCCCCTTTTCAGATTCATTCACGACTTTTGATTTTTGTTCTGGGACCCAGTTGGCTTAACCAGGACCATCAGTGTGACCCCTGTATTAGGACTACCCCCTGGAGCTTGCTGGGCCACTGCACCTCATTTGATAAAGGGAAGCTCAATGACTCATCTGTCTGAATTGGTCCCTGTTTACTTCTGCACATGAAAATAAAGGAGGTTCTATATAGGTTTAGGACAAAACTAATAAATTAATTCTATGTCACGCAAATGAGTATCCACACTGACGAGACTATCTCACAGCCTCTCACCCTGAACTCAAACATGGGAGCCAGCCTGGAACTCATTCCACAATTTAAGT
This sequence comes from Ellobius talpinus, assembly GCA_001685095.1. Lineage (NCBI taxonomy): Eukaryota > Metazoa > Chordata > Mammalia > Rodentia > Cricetidae > Ellobius > Ellobius talpinus. The sequence continues at coordinate 25,933 of LOJH01028387.1, forward strand.
TCGACAATCTCGTGCCAAAAAGCTAGATTTTTCAGCAAAAGAAACTAGTTAAACTTCTCAAATCCCAGCTGTCAAACAATACATTTATACTAACTGTATAAATACACTTGGGCAACCATTTACCAAGACAGCTTATTTGAGGGACACTTAACAAGTCAATTGCAGAATAAATCCGACAGAGGAAACATGAGCACTCCCCTTGACTCTGTCTTATGACGTTGCCATGTTACAGTCTTTCAGGCATTCTTGAAATTTTCAGACCTTGATTTGACTTCCATGTTGATATTTAATCTGATTAAGTTTAAACCATCTGTCTATAAACATTTGGTATTTTTCCCCTCTAGCTTTTAAAAAAATCAGATATACAAAAACTAAAATGTAATAACCCAACTTACGGTGATTTCATTAAGTTGTGATATTTTAGAATCATTTATTGCTTATGGAAATTGAACCCATTTTAGTAAATGTAGCCCCCCCATACCCGCAGAGAGAAACAGACAGACAGATAGAAACAGAGACTGGGAGAGACTTTCTTTGGGGATACTGCTATTAGGTTAGAACTCAAGAACCAGTGAGAACCAAACTCAATGGGAAGTTATATTTACATTTCTCTTTCTCAAATACAAAAGCCACGACTTGTATAAAGTACATTCGTTGATGGCTATTGATCATAAAGTCCTCTTAATACATTCCTATTTATAAAGCAAGTCTATGGCAGAGAAATATTTTCGCATTTACATTAGAAGGTGAATTGACATTAAAATATGCATTCTAGGGCCAGAGAGGTGGTGCAGATAGCAAAGATGTGTACCACTGAGCCCGAGTTCTGTGCAGCGGAAGGAGAAAACTGACTGTCACAAATTCTCCTCTGCAGGATGCATGTACAGAGAGAGAGAGAATAATTTAAAAAATCTAAGTGTAATGGAAAAATTAACCCATATGATTTTCAAATTATGAGCACATATTTATTCTAAGTTGATATGACAGAGAAAAATAAGGTCCAAGTGTGTAGAAGTCAAAGGTGTTTAGAAGTCAGGAAGTGTGATGTGCCTGTGTGTGAAGATGCCTGTACGGTGAACTCCAAGTCCTGGAGCCTGGTAGCCAGCCACATCGTTTTCTTCCTTGATGCTGTGGCTATATTAGTGGGTTATAGAATGACTGCTAAGTGGTGATTGCTGGCCTCTTCTTGGCCTAGAAAAACTTGGTTTAAGAATTATGCTTAAATGGTAGGAATGTTAGTTATGGATAGGTTTAGTAGCTCCAAAAAAAGAATGTAAGAGGGGGAAAAAACACCATTATTCTTAAATATACCTTGCAAAATAACAGCCTGCAGGCTGAAAAAAGTCATAAAATGGAAAACATTGCCATTCAGCCGAGTAAAACAGACTTCACTCCTCTCTGAGAATGTTATTTGTATTTATTCCTGTGTCGGTAGGAAAAATAGCTACCGCCCCCTGCATGAACAATGCAGCCTGGGAGACTCCAGTATTTAGAGGGTATTAACACCCACACAGAATTCATACCTCTATTTGTGAGCAAACATTTACAGGGATCATTACTCAGAAACAATTTGAAATATAAAATGATAAGTAAAAAACACCTGTCACTTGCGTGCTGCATTTGTTTTGTGTTCCTTCGCCAGCCCACAGGCTCAACGTAAGAGAAGGATGGCTCATGCCCATCATGTTCTAATAGTGGCTGGATTGATCTTATCAGTTGTACTCAGCTACCTGACACTTAGAAAAATTCTGAGAGAGAGAGAGAGAGAGAGAGAGAGAGAGAGAGAGAGAGAGAGAGAACATCTACTTATAATGTGTGGGCAAGGAATTTACTGCTTAGCTAGGATACCTGTAAATCTGTGACCTTGGCCATACTGTCTTCCACTTAGCCACCATGCTATTCCCCTCCTTACACCCCACCGTCCTAGGTCAGTAACGCAGAACCCACTGTTTTATGACACCTATTCCTGGCCCTGTTGGCAGAAGCCTTTCCTGCTGCTCTTCCATGCAGTGCAGCATGAGTTGCCCTTGCTAACCAGGAACACGTGTGTCTTTATTCCGTGTTCGTCCCCCTCTCTTGCAGCCTTGTCTTGGCCACCTATATCACTGCACCTATGTCCCCAATCACCAACCTCTCATGCTTTTATGTGCATACTTAAGTCAGCTCTATCATAAAAATGAAAAGCTTGCCTTTTTAAAAAATTATCAACTCTTCAATCTATGACTTTTCCCTGATTGCTCTCGTCTTTCTTAGCTATTTGGAAAAAGAATCCTACTTCTTTGTCTGTATCCTCCCAAGAAACTCTTTTCTGTTTAGTGGGTAAAATGTGGCTTTAGTCCCTCACATATAACTGAGGATCTCAAAGCTACTCTGTGTGAAACGAAAGCTTATAGGCATCACCACACCTGATTTCAAATTATATTGCAGAGCCATAGTAACAAAAACAGCATGGTACTGGCACACAAACAGACACGGACCAATGGAATAGAATAGAAGATCCCGATATAAACCCATATAGCTACAGTCACCCAATTTTTGGCAAAGACAACAAAAATACACATTGCAGAAAAGCCAGCCTTTTCCAGTCGTTCTGGGAGACTGAACAACCACATGTAGAAGACTGAAACTAGATTGTTATCTCTCAATCTGCACAAAACAAACAAAAAACAGCTTTAAACATAATATAGACTTTGATATAAAAACCAGAACTCTAAAAGTTCTACAGGAAAAATGTAGGAAAACTACATCTGAATTCACTGGCATAGATAAGGATTTTGTGAATAGGATCCCAGCCATTCATGAAATAAGGCCAATGACTAACAAATGAACAGATAGTTAAAGAGGCAGACTACAGAATGGGAGAGAATCTTTGCTAACTAAACAGCTGGTAAAGGATTTATATTTAAAATAGATAAAGAATTCTGAAAATAAGACCATGGGAGATGAAACAAACTAATCAATAAGTGGGCTAGTAGAATAAACTATTTACAAAGGATGAAATCAAGACAGCCAGTAAACATAAAACAGTATCCAACCTCACTAACCATCTAAGAAATGTAAATAGAGGCTATATAGAGATTTCAGCTCAGCCCAATGAGCTGTCATCAAAACAAAAGGAAGAGGCTGGAGAGACACCTCGGTGACTAAGAGCACTTGCTGCTCTTGAAGAGGAGCCAAGTTTGGTTCCCAGCAAACAGATTTGGTAGCTCAAGAACACTTGTATTTCCAGCTCCAGGGGATCCAATGTCCTCTTCTGGCCTCCATGGGTACTCACACATATATGTACATATACACAGATATACATACACACCAATAAAGAGAAATAAATCATGTTTTGTTTTTGTTTTCATTTTTGTCTTTTAAGGAAATGACAGTGTTGGCTAGGATTTAGACAAAAGGAAACTCTTGTCTACTGTTGGTGAGAATGGAAGCCACTGGGGCTGGAGAGGTGGCTCAGAGGTTAAGAGCACTGACTGCTCTTCCGGAGGTCCTGAGTTCAATTCCCAGCAATCACATGGTGGCTCACAGCCATCTATAATAAGATCTGGCACCCTCTTCTGGCCTGCAGCCATACATGGAGACTGAACACTGATTACATAATAGATAAATAAATCTTAAAAAAAGTAAGTCACTAAGAAAATAAGTTCCTCAAAAATTAAAAATAGATTTACCATAGTACCCAACTATATCAATCCTGAGTATTTACTCAAAGACTCTAAGTGGACACATCCTAGACACACTTGCATATCAGTATGGCAGCACTGCTCACAGGGCTGAGCTACGGAGCCACCCTTGTGTCCAAAAGCAGAGGAGCCAAAAGGAAAATGTGGAGCATTTCAGCTCTAAAGAATGCAGTTATGCAGCCTGCATGAAAATGAACACAACAAGGGATGATAATAATATGAGGATTAAGCAAGTCTCAGAAGAACAAATATATTTTCTGCCACTTGGGATTCTTGTTTTTTTATATCATTTCATAGAATCATATATGCATAAATAACATGCAAATAGACTTAAACTGTCTAGGGGAACAGAGGAAGACTGCGGAGATACCAAGGTCAATGTATTAAATGCTCATAGAAAACTCCTAAAAGTCAATTTTTTTTGAGACAGGGTTTCGCTGTAGCTTTGGGGCCTGTCCTGGAGCTAGCTCTTGTAGACCAGGTTGGCCTCGAACTCAAAGAGATCCACCTGCCTCTGCCTTCCGAGTGCTGGGATTAAAGGCGTGTGCCACCACCGCCCGGCAAAAGTCAATTTTTAAAATGAGTTCAGATCACCAAATCACCAAATTTTTGCAGGTCTCCCTTGGACTTCATTCCCTTAGTCTTGTTTGGACAAGTAGGAAATACTGAGACTCAGAGACCAACTGTCTCCCAAATGCACCCACCCCTGCCACAAAACAGAACTTCAGAAAGAGGCTACCTGGCCCCTATACTTGCACAGTGATACTTCTTGCCAAGGGGATTGTCTTGGGGTTTCTACTGCTATGAAGAGACAGAATGACCACAACAGCTCTTAAAAAAGAAAACGTTCAACTGGGACTGGCTTACAGTTTCAGAGGTTTAGTTCATCATTGTCACAGACGGAAGCAAGGCAGCCTTCAGGCAGACATGGTGCTGGAAACGGAGCTGAATGTTCTACATCTTGATCCACAAGCAACAGGAAGTGAACTGAGATTGGACATAGCTTGAATATAGAAGACCTCAAAGCCCAGCACCGCAGTGATACACTTCTTCCAACAAGGTCCCACCTCCTAATAGTGCTGCTCCCTATGAGTTTATGGGGACCAATTACATTCAAACAACCACAGAATATAAGCAA
>LOJH01028388.1:11603-22224 GCA_001685095.1 Ellobius talpinus
GTAAAGAGGTCTGGTGCCCTCTTCTGGCCTGCAGACATGCACACAGACAGACTACTGTATACATAATAAATAAATAAATATTTAAAAAAAGAAAACAGCCCCCAAAAAATGAATAACCAGTAGTACAGTAGCAGGCACTGAAGTAGCAGGCACTGGTCATTTCATATTGTGACCATATCTCTACAGAGATAAATAACTTCCCAAAATTACTACTTAGACATTACCACCCCTCGTAAAAAGAGAACATACACCAAACACAAAACAAGTCTTCAGTCACATTTGGATGAGACAACAGTCAACATCATTTGTATTTATCTACTGTCAAGCTTATGGTCTCTACCGTCCCAGTAAAGCAATCCATTGGCCTAAGAATGTGCTACTTTGCTCCACAGTTCTCCCAGGTCCAGCATATCTTCCTGGGAAGGCATAAGTCTACCAAGAGCTTACAAACTGCACCCACACTTACACTGCTGGACATGGTGGTGGTACATTCCTGTGATGCTAGCATTAGAAACTGCCTCATGACTAAGCTTCAGTCTCTTGTCCCTAGCAAAAAGCTACCTCACAGAACTGTAAGGATCAAATACAGGAACTACAGAACTCAGTGCCTAGAACTTGTCTGGCTCTCAAAAACTCTTACTTCAACCTACCTGAGATCACACATCCTCTCACCCTCACCTGTAACAGTGGCTGAAAAGAGCAGGGTCCCTACCTAGTCATGTCCCTTTATTCTAGTGTTCCTCCTGCTCAGTGCTGGGATAACAGGAGTTGGCCATCTCAGCTGCCTTTAAAAACAAAAACAAGGTCTCAGTCTAGTACAAGTTGGCTTGGAACGCACACCCCTACACAGCCCTTCCCTGTACTCTGTAACTCCTTTCACAAGGTGTCTACCTTTAGCCTGTCATTTCTGGGACCGCTAAGCTGGAAGACCCACTTGTCTACCTGAGGGTAAAATTAAACAGCTGTTTTTACCTGAGTTAAAAAATTAAAAGAACACATCCAGGGGAAAAGGCACAAGAACCTCTGCCCTACATTAGTTCGTTCCAAAAAGTGAGGCAAATACTAAAACCAAACCAGACATGGTTGTCATCCCAGCACTCAGGAAAGAGGCAAGAGGATCCCATCAAGTGCCAGGTCAGAGTAAGATGCTATCAACTACACCAATGGGGGGGGGCGCACGACATTACAACACACAATAATTACTGTGCAAATAAGTATGTGGATTCCCCATAACTACGTATCAGCGACCCAGAGTTCTCTACCACTGTGCATTATCGGGGTACCCTCCCCACTACAGTGTGATGGTGACTGTTAGTTAATTCCAAGCCAAGCGCTAGTTTAGGACCCTGTGTAGTAAACAGGTTTGCCACTGATTTCTAACTGCTTTGCTAAACAAACTGCCTAGTAAATCAGATGTGATCCTCATTATAGGGCTCACTTCAGACAAGCAGAGTAAGCCTTAAAGAAACATTTGGTGACTTGCACAACCAGATCTTAGATCTCAGAGCTCTGCTATCAACTGCTCCAGAGTCTAATCTGCTCACTTTGCAAAAAAAAAACTATCCTAAGTTTGAATCTCTTTTCAGCTTTTATGCACTACCCTGGGACAAGGAAAGTCAATATAAGAAGCTTCAGGTCTGTAACACAGAGGTTTGCTTTTTTGTTTTTGAGGGGAAATTCAAGACAGAGTCTCTCTGTGTAGTTCCAGCTGTCCTAGAAATGTGTAGACCAAGCTGCCTTTTGAACTCAGAGATCTGTCTGCCTCTGTCTCCCAAGTGCTGGTATTTAAAGTCATGCACTGCCATCACCAGGATTATAGCACAGATTTTAAAAGCAAAGATTATGATTTCTAAATGTTTGGCCAAGTCAAGAGATAAGGGGCTTTTTCTGCTTTGCCTTTCCAAAGGTGCCACCCAAACGTGTAGTCTTAGCTTGACACCTCTCCACATATAGCATCTACCTACTGCATCCCATCTTTACCTAAACTCGACATGTAGACTACCTACTTGTCCTGTTACTTCATGAGCCAGGACCCCAGCATTTGTAATACACAATGCTATGCATCTCAGCTCCCATTCTTTTTCTGTGAGGTTTCTGGCACTGCTGGGGTTCAAACCCAGGCCTCAAGCATGCTAAGCAAGCTTCTGCCACTGAGTTACACCTCAGTCTCTCATGCTTATACTTCATATATCTGTTCAAGCTGTTATCCAGAACAGGCTGCACCTGGAACTCCAGCACTCAGGAGGCTGAGGCACAGTAATTGACAGTCCTAGGCCAGCCTGCACTACAGAGACAATACCAAATAAAGGGGAAAAAAGGGAGGAGCAGGGTGTGATGGTACATGCCTTTATTCTCAGCACTCCAGAGGCAGGGACGAGGCAGGTGGATCTGAGTTTAAGGCCAGCCTGGTCTACAAAGTGAGTCCCAGGACAGTCAGGACTACACAGAGCATCCTGTCTCAAAAAAAGGAAAGAAAGAAAGAGAGAGAGAGAGAGAAAAGAAAAAAAAAGAAAAAGTCAGAGGGTGGGGGGCTGGAGAGATGGCTCAATGGTTAAGAGTACGTTTTCTTCCAGAGAACCCAAGCTCAGTGGTCCCCAGTACCCCCAGTGTGCTGACAACCATCTGTAACTCCAGTCCCCTGTAACACCCTCTTCTAACCTCAACAGACATCAGGCTCACACATCATACACATACATACATGAGGCAAAACACTCGCAGGGCGGTGGTGGCACACGCCTTTAATCTTAGCACTCAGGAAGCAGAGGCAGGCGGATCTCTGTGAATTCAAGGCTATCCCGGTCTACAGAACTAGTTCCAGGACAGCTAGGGATACACAACAGAAACCCCATCTCAAAAATCAAAAATAAAATAGAAAGAAGAAAAATCCTCAAAACGTTGTCCAATGGAACTTGATCCTTACCCATTTCTCATTAGAACACTACCAAGGTTACATAAAAGCCATTCCAAACAATGCTGCCTAGAAAATCACATCTTGGCCTGGCATTCAATTCCTTTTCCTCCACCACGTCAGTTTTCTACAACCTTACTACTGAAAGACCAAAAGGCTAGGTAATCATGGAATCAATAGATTTCTTCCCATGCTATATTTTTGGTGTTTTGAAACAGGGTGTTGGCATATCCCAAATACTGTGATTAAAGGCATGTAACATCAAACTCAGCCCCAAAGTTTCCTACATGCTAAAGTCTACAGAATAGAATACTAAGTTAGGGAAATTTTTTTTTTTTTGGAAACAGGGCTTCTCTGTGTAGCCTAACTATCCTAGAACTCTCTCTGTAGACCAGGCTGGTCTCAAAGAGATGAGTAAATTTAATTACCACCTTCAAGTCTCTAAAAAAAATTCTGAGGATATAATTTTTCAGAAATAGAGATATTGGCTATGAAGCTCAAAGGACTAGGGTTCTACAGTACTGCCAAGGAAAAAAGGGATGGCCCTGCATTAACAGTAAACAAACAGTACTTGGAATAAGTACAAAATAAAACTTAAAAATTACTCAGGAGGGCTGGAGAGATGGCTCAGAAGTTAAGAGCACTGGCTGTTCTTCCAGAGGTCCTGAGTTCAATTCCCAGAAACCACATGGTGACTCACAACCATCTGTAATGAGATCTAGTGCCCTCTTCTGGTCTGCAGACATACATGTCGGCAGAACATTGTACACACAACAAATAAATAGATAAATCTTTAAAAAGAATAAAAATGACTCAGGAGGGGAAGATATTTCCTTTGCCTTATCACTAGCTAGCATCCTCACCTACATATACCTACACCAGTAAAACAAAGATCTACGATCAACCTGCTCAATACATTTCTACTGAATAAGAAAGTAAAACCACCAATTTGTGGTGCACACCTCTGATCCCAGCATTCAGGAGGCAGAGGTAGGCTGTCTCTGGGTTTAAAAACAGCCTGGTCTACAGAGCGAATTCCAGGATAGTCAGGGCTACCCAGAGAAACCTTGGAGGGGGTACCTAAGACACAACCAACCCTTACACTGAGCACTCATCAGTTCCACTTCAAACAAACCTCAAGTGAGCAGATGATTTCTTAATTTCCCTTACTTTCAACCATAACATCTTTTTATTTCAATATTCCTTTAATTTTCCATTTGCAACATCCATCAAGTTTAATTCTTCCTGGGAATTTAAACATTCGCACATTGCTTCCAAACAATAGCATCTTAAAGATAAGTCACCCAAGCCAACAGAAAGGCTGATTTAAATCTAAACAATTCTTAAAAGCATATCAATGGTGAAAAACAGATATTTTGTTAACAATACTCCTAGAAATGCATTGTGAACATTAAAACAGTCTTGAGATTTCTTTAGTGAATTTACTATATAACACCAGAATGGTAAATGACCCAGTGGCAATTACAATGAGCAACCATTCTTTAAAAGAAGTGACTCTTGATTACAACAAATTAAATAAGCAATCAAAGAGTTTAAGAAAGTCATTGAAAGCAGACAGCCTAAGCGGACAGTGATTAGAAGAGTCTTAAAGCTGAAATAGGGAACTTTTTTTACCTGGTGTTCTGCATGAATGTTATCCCCTGTAGGCCATCGATGTTTGCTAGTATTATAGCCGCCTCCACCACTTCCTCCTCCCCCAAGCTGCTCACCATGCTGCCTCTGAAAGAAGTAGTCCACCATAGCGTCGTCCTGGGAACGGCCTGCAACTCCTATGGATCCTGGGACAGGGCTGGAGTGTGTCCCAGCTGCAAGAGCCTGATTTGCAGCTGGCTGTGGCTGCGCTTGCGACCCTGTTCCAGATGTCAAAACAACAGGCATGTTGGGATTAGCTGGTTCTTGAGGGTGATGTTTCAGGTGGGGGCTGAAAGAGTCCTGCCAAAGCACTGCTTTTCTCTTCAAGACACATGCAACGCTCATTCCACCAACACCTAAGAACAAACAGTTAACAGATGTTTAATTCTTGTATTTTTAAAAACAATTCCATATACTCCAGTACAAAAGGCTAAACAATTCCTTCTCTTCTACAAGACAATCATGTATAACCAGTCTCTACCAAGAAGAAAAGTGTCTTGTAACAGTTTCCTGAACTGAACCTCCTTTGAAGCTCCTGGGCCTGTGTGTGCAGAAATAAGGGTAACGAGCAGCAAGTACTTCACCTGGTGCTGAGATGAGGGCCCACTACTGTAACCAAGCTTTACTAATAAAAAGTAATGATAGAGACCTAGATTTGAGCCCTAGGATCACAAAAAAAAAATACGTAATCAATGGCTTCCCTACTCAACTTAGTTTCTCCATAAGCCAAATGTACTTCATTCTTTAAATAAACAGCTTTTTTTTTGAGGTGAGGTTTCATGCAACTGAGGCTGGCTTTGATAGTAATAGGCAGCCAAAGCTGGCCATTCTACTTGCACCTCCTGGGTGCTGGGATCACAGGCATGCAACAACAGGACTGTGACCAGGAACTTTTGAAAGCATCATTAAGCTTACAGTCAGGAGGTATAGCTCAATGGAGCAGTACAGTGCTTGCCTAGCCTCAACAGCCCCTAAATTCAATCCCCTGGACTCCCCCATGCTCCAATTTCACTTTAAAAAACTTATAAACAAGTCAATAAAAAAAAAGCGGGCTGGAGAGATGGCTCAGTGGTTAAGAGCATTGCGTGCTCTTCCAAAGGAGTTTGATTCCCAGCAACCACATGGTGGCTCACAACCATCTGTAATGAGGTCTGGTGTCCTCTTCTAGCCTGGAGGCATATATGCAAACAGAATATTGTATCCATAATAAATAAATAAATATTTTAAAAAAAGAAGCCTAGGGTTGGGGCTAGAGAGATGGCTCAGCAGTTAAGAGTACTGGCTGCTCTTCCCGGACGCAGGTTCAAGTCCCAGCACCCACATGGGGGCTCACACCTGTCTGTAACTCCTGTTCCAAGGCTTCTGACACCCTCACACAGGTAAAATAAAAATAAATTTTAAAAAAGCCTATGGCTTAGATTCTGTAACTTCAAAAGACCCTCTAAAATATCTAACATGTTTATGTGACAAGAGTATATATCCTAACCAAGATCATCAGTGGTTTCATAGCATTACTAGTAACCTACAAATACAAAGCAATCACATTCATTAGTGATCAACTTAGAAACAGGACTAAACTCACTGTAAAAACCAGAGGTTTGTCTCACCACAGGAATAGGGTAGCAAATACATGGCAGACATTATCTCATCACAGAAACACTGAAAGGGAAGCATTAGTAGCCCTGTTTTTACAAGTAAAACATTACAGAAGTTAGGAGGAGCCCAAGGCTATCATCATCCATCTAGAAAGAAGCAGAGACCTCAAGCTATTCTGAAACCAATCCCAGTTTGTTCTAGAATCCTAGTAGTAGTATAACTTTTTATCTTTTTTGGTTTTTTGAGACAGTCCCACCACGTGGAAACCAGGCTGGCCTTGAACTCACTGATACCTGCCTATCTGATTTCTGGCACTAAAGAAGTGGGCCACTGCTCCTGGCAGTTAGTTATCTGTAGGGTGTTAAACTCCTCTGGAAATCCAACAAAGAAATCAAATGTTACTAGGAACTTAAGTTCCTCAAAAAACAAATAATTAAATTTGTACACACAAAATAAAGGGGTTACCAATTACTATACACCTATCTGCTACCACTAGAGTAACTTCCAAGGGCATCAGCACTGCTCAAAACAAGTAAAAAACCTGTTTTCTCTTTTTTTTAGTAATTTATTCAGCTTTTATTTTGTGTGCATTGGTGTGAAGATATCATATCAGATCCCCTAGAACTGGAGTTATAGACAGGTGTAAGCTGGCATGTGGGTGCTGGAAATTAAACCCAGATCCTCTAGAAGAGGTCAGTGCTCTTAACCACTGAGCCATATCTCCAGCCCCGTTTTCTCTTTTTTGAAGTATTTTTTCTTCTTTTGGGTGTGTTTTACCTGCATGTATGTGCACCATGTACATGCAATGTCTGAGGTCAGAAGAGGGCATCATGTCCCTAAAAACTGGAGTCAGTGATGACTGTAAGCCACCATGTGGGTGCTGGGAACAAAACACATGTCCTCTGCAAAACATCCCAAGTGCTCCTTTTTGTTTCGTTTTTGTTTTTTAAAACAGGTTCTTTGTGTAACAGCCCTGACTATCCTGGAACTTATTTTGTAGACCAGGCTGGTCTTGAACTCACAGAGACCCGTGTGCCTCTGCCTCCTGAGTACTAGGATTAAAGACATACACCATATATGCAATGCACCAAGTGCTCTTAACTACTGAACCATCATCTCTCCAGTCTCCAACCATGTTCTCTCTTTAGATAAGTAACCTCCTGGAAAATTCTTACAATTAACTCATGTTTGGAAGCTAGAAGTAAGAGATCACAAAGCAATCTGCAATCTGTTCAAAACCTAATTTGTAATCCCAGCACTCAGAGACTAAGGCAGGAGAAGCACTAATACTCCAAAGGCAGCTTACATTTAAACTGTGAGAGTTTAAGGCCAGCCTGGAACACCACGTATTCTCTTAACAGATGACAAGGGGGCTGGAGAAATGGTTCAGTGGTTAAGAGCACTAATTGCTTTTCCAGAGGATCCATGTTCAGTTCCCAGCACCCACATGGCAGTTCACAACTGTCTATCTAACACCCTCACATAGACATACGTGCAGGTAAAACACCAATGCACATAAAATAAAAATAACTAACTAAAAAAAGACAAAACTTCTACTTTGGAAAAGCCTGGTATAAATCAGCAATTCCAATACCGTCTTCGAACCCCTTCCCCCAAATTAAACCCCATCCAACAGAACCTTATACTAGAATAGTTTTAGCCTTCTAGACTCACATGAATAAAATGCTGTCTAGGCTTCAACAAAACCAGAAAATCATAGGTGTTTCATCATCAGCCTTTGCCAAGTGAATGCCAGCCTAATGCCTCCTCACTTGACTCTCTAAAGCCCTCATTACCCTCAGACTGCATACTACATTTTCTTCTCTGCAAGAGAATCTCTATCAGATACTTTAGGCCAAGAGATGCAAAGCCCACGTTTTGCCACTAAACTAAAAAAAAAATCTCTCTCTGCCAGTTTCCAAAGAAAGTAAGTTTGTCTTTCCTCCATGCCTTAGTTTGTTTTTTTTGGAGCTTTCTAATTAAAAAAAGTTATGACGGTTTTAACAAATTTCAAACCACCATGCTGACAATTTCACAAATTTAGTTACGTACCAGTCAAGGCAACAAAGCCCCAATCTCCAAGAGAATTCTTAAAATAGTAAATGTCAAAAGCTACCTAAAATGAATTTCTATAGTAAGAAAAAGCTGTTCCCTGAAAACAATCTCATTCTGGTCCCTTACAAAAATATTCAAGCACAACAACTGGCTTTTGTAAGGCTCTCTGGAGGCCCTGAGACTTCCTGCTTTACCTAAGGAGGCAATGCAGTTTCTCAGACAAGAGAAACCCTGGCAAGAGGGACATCTGAAAAGTGAGCAACATCTAAACTCTAACATGTGTCTGGGAGAATTTTGTAACATCTTAGGACTGACAAAACAAAAATTAATAATCAGTTACCTAAGTACCAGAAACCGTGAAACTGATGTTACCTTTCAGGGAACTCTGAAAGCTCACTAAAAGTTATGTATAGTATTTGAAATAAATTGTTTTACAAATGACTATTTAAAAAAGACACTTTAACAATACAATGAAGTACCAAGTCTTTCAAACTGTATGAAGATCAAGCTGCAGTTTGTTTTTACTTTTTAAATATCACTATTATTGAGCTTTCTCTAAACAAAGCAGCAGGGTTTAATCTACCTCCTTTTACTAAGACGGTCCGGTTTAAAAGGTGTTTATTTTACCACACCGAACCAACCTTTTGTGGACATAAATTTATCTTAAAGCAGTTCATCACAGCCCCAAACTAAACAAATCCCAACTGCAAAAAGCTGTGGCCTTGGACAAAATGAATTCAGCCGTGGAAAGGCAAAATACTAACTCCAAGTTCAGAACCCAGTAGTTCTTTCCAAGCGCTCAGGTAGACTCCTCAGCCCGAGAATGTTTTACAAAGTTACAATCACGGATGGGTCAAAATGGTTACTTTGTTTACTAACACCCCAAAGGTAGCGGCTTATTTTAGCGGGAGGACCACATTGGTAACTTTTCCACCAAAACTAAAAGCTAAAGCTACAATCCTAGCTTCAGAAGTAAACGATTTTAAAAACACAACGCCCAAAAGGCCTCATAAATCATCTTAATAATAAGAGTCATTATAATGGGGTGAGCAAAATGACCAAGTGTAACGAAGCGTTATCGTAATTTGCACAATGAAAACGAACAATTCTTCAAAGATATGGTGAGGATAAATAAAGCCTTCTCTTGGTAATGTGTGGGAGTTCTTCGATGGGGGGTTCTTTGGGGGAGGGAGAAAAGTTACTACAGGAGCGTTCCTCACTTGACGTGGGAGTGGTACTGTCGAGAAAACAAATGACCCGTGTTTACCAACCACGTTCGTGAGGACCGAAACTGTAGCGCTGAGCAGCTACATGGTTTTCCTACTGCCAAAGGCTTTCGAAAAGCCCCTTGGAGAGAAAAGCACACTAACAACCGGGAGGTTCAAAGAGGAAGAGCACCACCACCACCCCAAAAAAAAAGAAAAAAAGAAACACACACGCTCTCACGGAAACAAAAGGCCACAAGAAACCCCAGGAGCTCAAAAGGCGATCCGAAACTTCCTGATGGCCACCTCTCCGCATCTAAGGCTTGCAAAAATCGCCCACTCCCCACCACCGTGGGGTCTCACCCGCGGACCGGGGCCCGCCGCCGCTTTCGAAAGCGATGTATTGTTCCTCCCTCGGCGCTACCACGGAAGCCCCAGAAGTCCAAGGGACCCGCGGGAGCACCGAATTTCCACTCCGCGGCCACAAGGGAGGACTCCGGGCTTCGCCAACCATCCCAAAATAAATAAATAAATAAATAGACAGATAAAAGAAATACAAAGAGCCGAGCCGAACGGCCAACGCCAATCTCCAGGGACTCCCAGCAGGGCCGCACGGAGGCACGGATCCGCCGGCGGTAGCTGCGGGCCCGGCCCCGGCCGCGGCCCGCTCCCCACCCCCTCCTCGCGGATAACAATAGGGCCTCGCTGCCGCCTCCCAAACACGTACGAACGGAGCGAGCGCCGAGACTCCGCCAGGCCCGGAGGCGTCTCTAAGCCCTCCTCGCCCCGCCAACCGCGGCCAAACGCCAATACGAGCGGTGCATCGGCTCGCTGGGAGTCCGGAGCGCGGTTTGGGGTCACCCGGGTGCGGATACTCACGGGCGGAGCGGTAGGATGAAGATGGATTCCGGCCCCCCGATCTTCGCTCTCCGGCGCTCTCGCTCCCCCTTACCTTTCACTCCGACAACATGGCGGCCCACTGGGGACTGGGCTGGCGCGGTGCATCATGGGAGCGGCGCCGGCCCCGGCTCCGGCGGTGGCAGCGGCGTGTGCGGAGCGGGCGGGCGGCTCTGGAACAGGTTGCCCCGTTGCCATGCCAACCGCAGGGCCTGCGTGAACTCGGTGAAAGTCGCAGGCCACACAACCGCTGTGCCCGCCCGCAGGGACGAGCGCGCGCCGCCGCCTAGGGAACAGGGAGGAAGGC
>LOJH01028389.1:0-17751 GCA_001685095.1 Ellobius talpinus
GTGATTGAAGATTTGATCGCATCTGTCCAGGAAAACTCACAGAACAACAGAAACATTTAACCTTAGCTGCTCTTTTGTGGATGAAATTGATAGGTGACCTCATTATTCTAACATGCAATTCTTTTGATAGTTTGATTATAATGTGTTGCTCCAGTTTATAGCTCAGAACAGCATCTGTGCTCTCAGAATCAACTTTCAAAATGGTGTGTTTTTTCTTTGTTCTTTTTCAAAGTTCTTTCTAAAACTATTATTTCCCTGGAAGGCTTTAATTCATCGTTAGAAACTCCAAATATACTTCTAATATCACTTTGTTTATCTAATAAACTTGTTATATTTCCATTTCTAACTGTAAATACCTAAAATTATGCTTGCAGGGTGCTTGATATTACTTACATATAGTGAAAAATGGACATTGTTCTTATGATTGCAACAATGTCTATTGCTCTAAATGTATGAACTTATTCATAACTACTCAGAGATTTACTACAGCTAAAGAAGAAAGGTTCACCTATGTGATGAAAATTTTTAGTAAGCACTGATGGACTCATTTCATTAGTATGAGGATGACATCACTGAGGGTCTGTGTGCTGTAAAGAGTCAAGTAATCTCCACACATTAGGATACACAGTCTGTGTTATGCTTTATAAATTGGAGCACAAATGCAGGGTCATGAGTGCAAAATTAATTTTCAATATCCCCAATTTCTATGCATGATGATAGGATGTTTTATCCGTTGACGCTCTTTCCTTAGAGGTATAATAGTTGAAGAATTTTATGTAATAGAGGGAGGAAAATATAAAAATGAGCTATTTAATGGCTCAGCCACACCACTTTGGTATACATAGCCAAAATTTAATTAGAAAGATAAAAGTTCAAAACCAAGAGACAAGAGTCAAAAGCAGAGAACAGGGTTCTTTATTGAGCTCACTAAAAAAAAAGCCAGGCAGTGTCTCTATTAAAAAGTAGAAGAAGTTGTTTGTATAACTCATCATAAATTTGGGGTATTTATTATCCAGACCTGCCTCACTCTGAATTGAGCAGCAGGATCAAGAGCCAAGAAAAGAAGTAGTTATATTATGCAATTGAATAGCCAAGAAAAGAGGATAAAATCTGAGTTGTCATTGAGAAGAATCTAGCCCACATTTCTGTTCAAGCCAAACAGGTTGTGGAGCTTATTTGCTGATAGGCTTGGAAATTAATTATGAAGAACTGTACTGTGAATCAGAATTTTGTGAGTTTGACAGCTTTTGCAAGTCAATGAAGTGTCTAGCTAGCTGAATGAATTATGCATAGAAGGTTTTCCAGAGTTGAGCTATGATTATAAACTATATATGCAACCCTTTGGAACTAATAATACTCAAGGAATATGGACATAAGTGGAAAAGACAGGAATTACTGGCATTTCATGAAACTTAAAAACTTAAGATGCTTTTAAATAAATATATCATATTTTGCTTTCAAACTTTTGCTTAATGAATTTTCATTCAAGATAAAGCCTATAGGTGAGGAAAGGCATCTAAGTAGTAGATTATTTATATAGTCTCTTTGAATAATAGATAAAGTACAACTTGCATGAAGTGTGAGGCTACTCATTACAAGATATTTAACACATCTTGTCCACAAAGCAATTTAATTGTCACTGAAAAGCTCAAAAGACATAAAGATTTATGTGTCTATAGTCATTCTGTCCTCACTGTTTTATAATAAAATGTAACCTATCCTTTACCCACACTGATTAGAAAGATTCTAGCCTGCTTTATAATAGATTTATGTCATCTTAAGATCCATATTTTAAGAATAGAATCAGTCCTTGTGCCCACAGCATTTCTAGATCCATAAAGTCATATCTTCAGGGATTCAGTCCATCATAATTAGTGCACCAGTCAGAATGTGGACTCTGAGTCCTACAAAGAGTAGAAGTAAGAACAGTTAAGTCCAACTCACCACATATCTAGATTACCTTTAGAAAGAAAGTTATGAATACCATTTTGCATTTGATACAATCTTCTAGAAGTAGTAAATGCATATTACATGCATCTTTAACAAAAATTCATTATTTTTCTTTCCTTTTTACTTTTATGGAAATTAACATTTTGCTCATATAATATATCCTGACTATACTTTCCACTCTCTCTTTATCTCCTAGTTCCTTTTGACCTCTGGATCTATACACTTTCTGTCTCTTTTTAGAAAACATACAGGCTTCTAAGTATCTAATAAAATAAAGTATAATAAAACAAAAAAGCTAATACATTGAAATAAGACAAAACAGAAGGAAAATATCCCAAGAGAAGCCAGAAGAAACTGGTTCTTATACTTAGGAATCCCATAAAAACATAAACCATAAGAGGTATTCAAAGGAATTGAAGGGTAGAAAGAAAGAAAGGACATAAATAAATTAAAAATGAGATAAATAAAACCAATGAATATCTAATTTTACTTAATTCTCACTCCATCAGATGGGACCTACAATGACACTGCTTGGGGGATGAAAAGCCACCTAGATAGTCCAGAGACCTAGGCAAAAACCAAATACTAATGTTTTAAAAAAATACTAGTGATAAAGTAACTCCTAATGCTATTCTGCTATACTTAGTCTTACGGCAAATTAGATATTGGTTACGCCCACAAACTTTGTGCCACCATTATACCAACATATCTTGTGGTCAGGACACCATTGTAGAACCAAGGGTTTGTGGCTGGGTTGGTGTTTACTTTTCTCCTTTGGTAACATGCCGAGTATGTACTTGGACTAAAGACACTGGCACACAGAGATGAAACTTCTATGTAGGTCCAGGTTGACTTCTTTAATCTTGATGAGTTTTGTAGGTGTCTTCAGCAATGGGGGATTGCTGTCAATTTAAAGAGAGCAACCTATATCTTTGGCAACAGCCTGGGTTGTATCAGGTTTTCCATGGGACCTAACTGACAAACAGCTGAATTAGATATAACTCAATCCAGAGACTGGAAACTTCATTTGGTGACATGTCTAGTTTGTGCTCTCCATCCTGTTATTGTATGATTTTGTTTATATCTCCTTTATATTTTTATATTTCCAGAAACTTGTTAGGCATTCATAATATCCTTCAAATGACTCTTAATTGTTTTCTCTTGCTATATTGACTCCCTCATCTTCCTCTTCTCACTTCCCTATTTGATCCACCTGTTCCAGTTCTTCCCATCTATCTATAACTATCCAGTCCATTTCCCTTTCCTAGACAGATCCATCAGCATCTAGCCTCTTACACTACACCTAATCTCTGTGGTTCTACAGAATGTAGCTTTGTTATCATTTTCTTAAACCCATATAAATAAATGCATTTTTCTAGCTTCATCCATTTACCTTCAAACTTCATGATTTCAGTTTTTACTGACTAAGTAATGTTGCATTATGTAAATGTACCATATTTTCTTCATCAATTCATCTGTTGATGGACATCTATTTTATTTTTAGTTTCTGACTATCATGAATAGAGCAGTAATGAACAACATGGTTCAGCAAGTACCTCTGTGGTAGGATGAAGCACCCTTTGGATATATGTCTAAAAATGGTCATTAGGGTTTCTATGGCTATCATAAAACACCATGACCAAAAACAAGTTGGGGTGGAAAGAGTTTATTTGACTTACACTTCCACATTATAGTTCATCATTAAAGGAAGCTATGATAGAAACTCAAACAAGGCAGGTGTTGTAGGGAGGCCACTTGTTCATTTCCTGGCTGCCCAGACTCCCAAAATAATCACACAGAAATTATATTATTTAAATCATTGCTTGGCCAATTACTTAAGCATAATGCTAGCTAGCTCTTACATCTAGAATTAACCCATCTCTATCATTTTATATTTCACCACGAGGCTCGTGACCTACCAGCAAGGTTTCACCATCTGTGTCTCTGGTATATATATAAGATGAAATCTCAAATTATTACAAAGCACGAAGTTTTAACAAGCTCTATAGATGAGTTATAGGTGTTTGTGTGGGATTGTAATCTCTGTGACTTTGTGAAGAAAAGAACATCTCTTGTCAACCCAACTGAGAAACTCTGCAATGACTTCTTTCTCATGTGTTGTGGTAGCTTGCTTAAGCAGTCAGAGTCATCATTCTTCACAGTTTTCTAGGATTTTTGACAATTTGGCTTGGAAAAGCATATACTTCCATTCATGCCCTTTAGGGTAAGGATGCACATGTTCATTGTTTATGTTGTATATTTGGTTTTAAGACTCACAGAAAGAGATTTTCTGAAAAAAGCATTATCCATAAAATTACTTCAGAAAGTGAACATAAAATTTAGGGGAAACAATTTAATAAACATAGAAGTAGCACATTTTCTTTCTTTCTTTTTTTTGAGACAGGGTTTCTCTGTGGTATTGGAGCCTGTCTTGGAACTAGCTCTTATAGACCAGGCTGGCCTCAACCTCACAGAGATCCTCCTGCCTCTTCCTTCCGAGTGCTGGGATTAAAGGCATGCACCATTACTGCCTGGCTACATTTTATTTCTCAAAAAAAATAACTTTTTAAACCACACAATTTATTGAGTATTTTAACTTTAAAAGACAAGAAAATTATTTTTAAGAAATTAAAAAGGAAGAAAGAATATCTTTTGAGCTTCAGAGATGGTTCAGTGGGTAATTTGCTTGATTCATAAGCATGGGAACCAGAATTCAGATGCCCAACACCCATGTAAAATTAGTGCATAATAATGAGTTTCTTTCCCTCATATAAACTGAAATAACAATTTAACAGAGAGGTCCTGTGTCAAAAAGCAAAAGAACCCATGACAAAGAAAGATTTCCAAAGTCTACCTCTGACCTCCACAGGCACCCATCCAAGTAAATGAATATCCATCCCCTCACACACAATAAATTAAAAAAAAAAGAAAAGCTATATTTTAAGTATGCCTATACTTATGATTTATTTTGCTTGTGGTTTTGGAGCTGTCAGTTCTTAAACATTACAGTAAGTGTTCCATCTGGAAAGTAAGCCTCAAAGTTTCTTAGTAGAACACCCTTCAAATACTCTGTTGTTTTTCTCTCTTTAATCTTAATACTTCATAAATTTAATCTTTTCTCATACTACATTAAAACTCGAAACCATACCTTGCTTCATTCACAGGCTTTCTGGCTGAGAATTTTTTGTTTTATTTTTTTTCTATTTTTAATTGATAGAAGAGATTTTTTTTCAAGTTCTCATACTATCATGTCTTTACCATTACCTGAGATGACTACATTTTATGAGAACTTTCCAGGGATGGTCTTTGGGAGGATTATAGACCCAAAGACTGATGTTTCTGAGTCTCAGGATGCTCTGAAGTCCAGTTGGCTGAGTACCAGCCTAGGGCATTCCCACGGGAAGACAGAAACTGGTCTTCTTTCCAGGTTATCAAGGAGTGAGTGCATATTTATCAAGTGGGCTAGGTTTGACAACCCAGACAAGGGAATCAAACAAGCTCCTGTAATATATATGGTCTTTATTTAACGACTAAGCATTTCTAGGAATTTTTGAATGTTTTTCCAACCATATATTCAGATTCAGGGAAAAAAATGATTGCAGTAACCAGAGGAAGATGACCAGACCTGTGCTCAGGTTAATTTGAGGTCACATAACTTTAAACAAAACAATTCCTTCATTTCCCATGACAAAATGTGCCTCATACTTGTGATATATAGGTATCATGGTTAAATGACAATCAATGTCAATTTAACATAGCCCAGAAACTTCTGAGAGGAAAGCCTCCGTGGAGGGATTTCCTCTATCGCAATGATTGTCTTGAATATTGAATTAGGAAAGCCCAGCCCATAGTGGGAAGCAGCATCCCTAGGCAGGTGGTCCTGTGCTTTATTAACAAAGGCCAGCTGGGGTTATGAATTGCAGGCTGATTTCTGTTTGCTTTATCTAAGAGAGACATACATGGAGCTAATCTACATGGGAAGTAGAAAAAGACAAGATCACCTGAGTAAATTGGGAGCATGGGGATCATGGAAGAAGGTAGAACGGAGAGGGGAGGAAGGGAGGGGAGTGGAGAAAAATATATAGCTTAATAAAACAATTTTAAAAAGAAAAAAGAAAATCATAAGTAAAGACAAATTTAAAATACATTGGTGGGTACATCAGAGAGGTGATCATAGCAAGATGGACGAGGCTTTTATGCAAGCCTAAGATTCTGTCTAATGACATTTTGAATTTTGGGGTTGGTGGGAGCCAGTGGGTCTGCCAAGTTAATAGATTCCAAAGGTTTTTAGTCTGTTAGTCACAGGATGTTAGTTCCAACAGAGAGGTGGGCAAGGATGGCTGTTTAAAGGAAATGAGTGTCTGTAAAACAGCTTTCTTCCAGGAGTTTTAGTTCATACTCTGTTCTGAAAGAATTATGTGAGACACTGATAGCAACCCTCATTTATAGATCAATTAGCTTTATCAAAGGACCCATGTTTAGGGCTTTGACATCCCGAGTCTCTCCTCTGCTTTGTAGAGGGTCATTTCTGTCTGTGTACTTGTACTTGATGTACATGTGTTTCTTAACCCCCAACAAAAAGTCTTTTATTGACCATATGAAAAAAACTAAAATTAAAAAAAAAAGACCAGCTGAAATTGAACTGGTAAGAGAGTCAGAAAGTGAGTGAGCAAGCAGCATTTGCCGGTGGTTTCTGCTTCAGGTCCTGCCTGGAGCTCCTTCCTTGACTTTCTTCAATGACCTGGAAGAAACAGATGAAATAAACCTTTCCTGCATCCTAGGTAGTTCTGCTCAAAGTGCTTCATATAAGCAACAGAAAAGGAAACTAGATCAACAGGGCACTCTAAGCCCTTGCTGTTCAGTTTTTCCCTACAGCTAATGTGCTTCTCCTGAGAACTTCAAGAACATGAACCATCTCTCACTAGAGCATGCAAACTTCCAAGGGGATCTATTTTTACATTTGCATTTATGATATTTCTATAAATCTAGGGGTTCCCCATGAGAATGGTTCATCTAATAAGGTCCAAAACAAGATCCCACTCTATCATGCTGACCTAATACACATTAGATGAATATTTCCACCACAGGAGAATGGATTCATTTTTCCTCACTGACTAAAAAACAAAAAAAGAGAGAACCAGGGAAACTCATGTGGTGCAATTTTGCAATTATAAAACATTAAATGATGCTTTCATTTTGCTCCATACTTTTTAATGTTTTTAAATCCTAGAGGAAAAATTTCAGAGGCAAGTATGCCTATATGTGTGTATGCATGTATGTATACTATAAATATATACATGCATATATAAATGTACATATATGTTAGCATTTTTATGATATTTTTCTGAGAATTGATGATATGTGTCTATATGCAGAGGTTTATAAACAAAGAATCATATTGTCTGACAGGGAATTTAACAGCTTAATTATCAGTTCAGTTATCTCATGAATTTTTATTTGAGCTTGCATTTGCCAGTTCATACTGTGTAATAAAATAACTCCATGTGACTTTCACAAGGCACACATGATACATCATTTTTCTTATATTTTTGGTGGTTGAATTGTGAATTATAGGGTATGGTATACTCTGGGTGTGATAAGGAGTCTCTTTGAAGTTTGCAGATGTTTTCTGTCTTGTTCTATGTTCATATACTCTCTGGAAGAAATAAAGTAGGATGGTGTGGGGTTTATATATCCAAAGTTTGATGGTTAGTTATGATTTTAGTATGATATATTTTATACTTGGTCTCTAGGTGGGAGTACTCTTTGTGGGAAGTTCTGAAGACTTTAAGAAGTAGAGACCTGAATGATACAGAGGTTCTTGATGTGAGTATTTAATAATATAGTTCAATCCTGGATATGGTTTAGTGTTTATGTCTTCCTAATGTGCTAATACCTGGGTTCCCAGGCACACTCTCATGATATTAGGAATCCACTATGCTATACTTCCCTTGTCAAAATGATCTGCATGTCATAGAGTCATGCATGAGCCAAAAGAAATGTCTCTTCCCATTAGTTCAATAGTCCAGGTATTTGGTTTCAAGGATGAAAAATATTCCCCTTTTGTTCTTCTTCTTGCAGGTCAACTAATTATAGCCTCATCCACCATCATCATCTCTCCAAAGTCATTAAGTCCAGTAGAGTTACATGGAACATTAGGGCTCAAATGCCAACACCTTGGTGTAGTAACCAAGAAGCTAAATACAGAAATCTGAATACTCATACTAATGCAGTAGAAGGTTGGAAGATCAAATTAAAAGTTTTATTTATTTGATGAAGTTATCAAATTACTTTATAAAATACAACCTTATATTCACTCCCTCCCAGAATTAGAAATAAAATAATATGGATTTAGATATGGTTATATTATAAAGGTTATCGTTACTGAAATGCTCAAGTTTTTTGTATTCTATTTCAACCATTTTTTTTCTAGCTAATGTGTCTACTGGAATATATGTTTGGAGTATTGGAGGTTTTATTATAATTCCTTTAAATTGTTTCATTTTAAGATTATATTAAAATAAAATGATTTCTCCTTTTCTTTTCCTCCCTTAAAAACATCCCATAGGTGTCACTTACTCTTTTTTTTAAAAAAAAAGTTAATGGCCTTTCCTTTCATTTATGGTTATTAGATGCACGTATGCGTATGTATGTACACTTGTATTCCTATATACAGCTTTCTCAGGCTGTATAATGTTATTTGTATGTGTTCAGGGCTTACCACTGAGTTTTAGATAAATAGTTGGTGTGCTTTTCTTTAGGGCAGACTATTTCTCCTTCTCTCAGCATTCCTTAGTTGCCTGTGGTTCTTTGTGAGGAGTCAACAACATGTGAACTTTTCCTTGTTCGTTTTAGCATGTATAGTGGTGCCATCCTTGTTTAGTTCATATTTAACAAACATAGGTGAGATTTTATGTGTGTAAATGCATACATATTAACAAAACTTAATGTGTAGTTTTTGACATTACCAGGAAACACCAATTCACAGCAAATTCCCTGTTCCTTGGCCTCTTACTGTCTTTCTGTCTCTAGTTCCAAAATATTACATGAGCCGTAGGTAGGAGCTGTCTCCATTTGAACTGGGGCTCTAAAACTCTCTATATATTGCTTGTAGTTTCCTGTGGTGGTCTCCCTCTGTAGCAAAGAGAAGTTTCTTTGATGAAGGGTAAGAATTACACTTATTTATAGGTGTAAGGACAAATGTTTAGATTGCTGTTGGAAATAATGTGGTTTTAGTAAAGTAGTGATTGTAGATTCTCCTTCAGCAACCATGACTTCACTAGCACTGGGTAATTAGCTAGGTTTCAAGTACCAGGCATGGTTTCTTCTTATTCAAGGAGTATTAAGTCCAATTAGAGAACTGTGGGTTACCATCCTATAACCACCTTTCTCAGTCTGTATAATGTTATTTGCATGTATTATATGTATGAGTGCTACTATTTTTTCAAATCAAAACAAACTTCTCAAAGCAAAAATAAAGCATTGTTGATTTCCCTTTATTCCTTAAAATACCTTTCAGAAGAAAATAGAAAAATAATCTAGAATGCACTCAGATGTTCAGTTATAATTAAGACTGTTGTCATAGGAACCACACCTGCATAAGAATTCAATACAAGGTATTATAATTTTGATTTTGCATGTAAGACATCTTATTTACTCATAGAAAAAAGAACTCATATGTAGTTTCAAACTTCCTAAAAGTGTTATTTGTCTGGTTTTGAAAACAACATGATTGTGAGAAATAAACCTCAAAGGCCTCAGTAAATACCCATTTTGTTTTCTTTCTTTATGTGTCTGTTGGATGATACAGTCTTAGGATTTCTATTGCTGTGACAAGACACCCTGACCATGGTAAGTCTTATAAAGGAAAATATTTAATTAGGGCTGGTTTATAATTCAAAGTTTTAATCTGTTATTGTCATGGTAGGAAGCATGAGGGCATGCAGGGAGGCATGGCACTCGAGAGGTAGCTGAGAGTTCTACATCTGAATTGGAAGGCAGCAGGAAGGGATAGAGAGACAGTAGGCCTTGCTTGGACATTTGAAACCCCCAAAGCCCAAGTAACTCAAACCCCAGGAATATACCTACTCCAAGGTCACACCTCCTAATGTCACTCCCTAAGCTTTCAGATATAGGTCTATGGGGGGGCATTCTTATTCAAACCAACACAGACTCTGTCCACTATAAAAATTCTAAGACATGAATGAAAGATACAATCACTGGCACACGTATCACACTCCATATATGCTTATAGTTTTTATTACACAGGTCCCTACAGTGAGAGAAAGGAAGTTGACATGGCTACAAATTCATGAAGCCTAGTGAGTTACAGGTGTGAAGTCTCTGCTTAACACACTCAACTCAGGGACAGCAAATATGTGAGAGAAACTAGAATGTTCTTGAAAACCAGAAATTATGCACATCAGTACTAAAGACCCAAACCCTTTGCAGATTTTTTGAACTTTTTGGCAGTTATTGATAATTTATCCACTTTTGAAATGTTTAGTTACTGAGACAGCTGTGGAAAGGACTGTGGTATGCTCTTTCTCCAATCACTCTGTGAACTGACATGGCTTATCAAGGTCAGTCAAAACAAATTCTCATTTTTTGTTTTAAATTAATTAAGAACCATTAAGCATTTAAAAATATTGTAACATTTGATAAATATGGATTATTTTTAGTGTATTAAAATATGGATATCCTGGAGTATATGGAAGTTGAACCTGACAAGTTGTTTGATAGGATTTGAGTGTAGCATAAGGGATATGGGAGAGTGGATCGGAGGAGAGGAAGAGATAGAAGGAATGGAAGGAGTGGAGTAGAAACTGTGGTTGGGGTGGACTGAAAACAAAAAGTACCTCTTCACCACATACATAAAACCCTCTTATCCTTGATAGTAATAGAAAGCTGACCTCTCAAAGGAGAATGTCTGTGAGTTTTGGTATTTAACATACTTCATATGTTATAAATGTTTGCTTATGTATTAATAGATTTATTTATTTATAAGTGGATTTATGTCTGAGAGGGTATGGACAAATAGGTATACTGTGTGAGCAGACCAGAAGAAGACATAGGGTGTCTTCTAAATTGTTCTCTTTCATATGTAAACCTCATCTAACCTCTTATGTCAACCCCACATGGAGCTGGGGCTCAAGGCATTTGTGTGGCTGTGCCATTGGTTATGTGAATACTGGAATCCCAATTCTCACTCCTGAGATTGTGGAGCCAGTGATCCTAACCAATGAGCCATTTCTTCATCCCCTGTTACAACCAGTTAAAGGAATGGAAATGAATGGAAACTGGCAGTGCAAGGCAAATAAATTATTTATTGTTTGGAAAAACTGTTGGCTTTGCTAGTTGCATTCTGGATCATGTTTATCCATCACTTGGAAAGGGACTTTGCCATCATCTAAAACCTCAGCTGTAACAACCAACATGTCCAGAGGTTTCAACCGGTCCAAAGCTCTTTAGCCTGTGTTTCTGGTACCTTTTTACTTTGCTCCATTGCTCTTTTTTTTGTACACTTCATAAATACTTCTCTCTCTCCCCTTCATCCCACCGCCATGATCACCCTTGTTATCTTGTGTGTTCCTCCTGTGAGCTATCTTCACCTTTCCTCTTGGTCACAATGAATAGTGAATTATTAATGCCAGTCTTCTCCTGGGCTGTGGGTCTCATTTTCTGAGTAAGACAAAATCTATACCCAGCATGTAGAAGATTACTAGGTGGGACTTATTACAGTCGTGTGACTTATTTGGAGGAAGAGGAGGCTTATGCTTTCAATGGGGACATCTTTAGATGGCCAGTACTAAGCATTATTAAGCCACATGCCATTGGTAGAAACGTGAAGGACTGTCTTTTCATTTGCTTGGAATATCATCTTGATTCTATGTTTTGTATAAGGCAGGCTTTGAGATTTCACTAATTATAGTTTCCACTTCTCTATCTCTAAGTATTGTAAATGCACTTCCCAGCAATTTGTTGTTCTATTAGCAATCATTTCATTTCAATGGAGTATTCACTTATATTATTTCTACCACTTTTTCCAATTCCTTACTGTGACAACGACATCAAAGGGCTACTAGGTTTTTGTCCATGAGACCTGACTGTGCTTCCATGTACAAAATCAGTTTCCAAAGACGAAAGAACTCATTTGCATAGGCATTGATCCAAATCTTGTTCTGTTCTGTCAAATGCATTGAGGCTCAGGAAGAAAAGTACAATGTTCACCCTCAAGCATTATGGATAAATTTACAGAATACATAATTAGGTATTTTGTTCCCTATCACTTTAGATAACAATTGGTAAAAAGTTTTACTGTTGAAAAAAATATGATAAAAACATTCCTCTCTTTTTCCTCAAAGTCTTGTTTCAAGATAAAGTATAAAAATAAAATGAAAGGGTGGGGAAGAAGACTCAGGAAGAAATGTGCTTGTGAGGATCTGAGTTTGAACCCATGAACACATGAACAAATAGCCCAGCTTGGTGACTTGAGATTAGATCCAGGCTCTTAGGAGATGGAGACTAATGAGACAGCCAGCCTAGAATCATGGCTTGTTGTCAAATGGTGAGAAGCTGTCTCAAAGAGGGGAAAATTGGGAATGGAAGGTGAATTGTCTCCTTGCCTCCACACACATGCATGTGTGTGCAAATGACACATGAATAGAT
The DNA here is from genome assembly GCA_001685095.1 of Ellobius talpinus. Taxonomy (NCBI): domain Eukaryota; kingdom Metazoa; phylum Chordata; class Mammalia; order Rodentia; family Cricetidae; genus Ellobius; species Ellobius talpinus. The sequence goes on from LOJH01028389.1 coordinate 12,619, forward strand.
AACAAAAATTTAAAAATTAATCAAATAAAAATGAAAACTTTTAAATGAAAGTCTAAAGGGATATAGACATTAACAAAAGATTTTTATTTTAATTTAAAGATGTTATTTTTGGGATGGGGTGGGGTTGAAATAGAGTTTCTCTATGTAGCTTTGGCTTTCTGAGAACTTGCTCTTTAGATCAGACCGGCCTTGAACTCAGAGATCCACTTGCCTCTGCCTTCCCAGTACTAGGACAGGTGTGCACCATCACTGTATGGCCTAGTTTACAATTTTTAAAATGAATTGGAAATGGCTTTTTTTCTTCTTACTCCAAAGGACATTGTTGGTGGAGATTTCAAAGGTCTGATGTGTTATGTCTTGGTAGGTCAGAGAAGAATACCTGATGTCATTATACAGTTGTCCTTGGCTTTGCTGTTAGCTTAGAGGCAATACTGTTGAGAGAGACCTCATGGATCTGGCACAGAAGAGTACCCATAGAAGGAAGAGAGCAGGCAATTAGTAGGAACAGAGAACTGTGACATGAAATGCTGAGAATTGGCCAAATAACCAATGGCCACACATTTGTAAAGCAAGTGCAGTCTACAGTAGACTTTCCTGTGTGCTATGGAAAAATGGGTGATAAACCAAAAGCAAAGCAAAGGAGCAATAGTTCTTATTAGCCTGATAATCAAAATATGTCCTAGGGCTCAGACCTACAAAGGTATAACCACTTTGTTTTCAATAACTCCTTTTCTATTTTTTACATACTAATCCCATTTTCCCCTCCCTCCCCTCTTCTAGTTCCCCTCACTTTTCCCTCACTCCACACCCTTTTCTTATGAAACCAATTTTAGTAGCCCTTTAATTGATAACATAAAAAAGAATCTGGAAAATGAGGGCTTCTCTTTACTGAGAGGTAATTTACCTTTGTATATGTAAATTTGAATCTCCTCACTTTAAATAAGGTTTACAGTTAGGAGTAATCATACCTACAGGCAAATAGAAATGTCAATATTTTTAAAAATGTATCAGTGCCTAAGATAACCCAGGAAGTGGTACAACAGCTTTTCTGTATGCCTGTTAGTAACCAGAGCTTCCTTTTTAATCAGAAACTATCATTACCTTGTACATAATATAGATGTAACTTTCCAAAACATCACCTGCTTTACAAAATAAAAAGCTACCTACTTCAGCTTTCCCCTGTTATTCAAAGAAGCAACAGCAGCTCATTTGAGAGCCAGGTGTGGTGCAGTTTTAATATAGGTGTTTATATTTATTTGCCTTTGATATAGAAACAATCTCTTGAGGAAATCATTCATTTGATTTACTAATATTACAAAAAGCCACACAACCTGCTCCTGACATTTTTATTTTCCCATTTCAAAATTATATTGCTTTTGGAGCCTATTTGATTCTTGTGCTTTGTCAGGTGTAAGCTTTGATGTGTCTTTTTTTTACCTGCATTTAAAAATGAGCAAAAGAAAACTTCTTTTCCTTTGGAACAATTTTTAAGAGCCAGGGGGTAGTTTTTGCATGCTTTCTCTGCCAACACTGTTGCAGTGTGGGCACCAAGGTCTCCTCTATCCATCATAGGTTCTGGCATGAAGGCAAGTACAGTGTGGAAGCAGCATTCACAGGCAGCAGAAAGCAGGGCCCTTCTCTGCTGTGGTAGTCAGTCTGGGTCTTTCTGAGACACCTGTGTGTTGAGGTGTTACTTTGTTATAAATGGACATGGAGGGTCAGTGTCTTTTGAGAAGGGAGACATGAAGCAAAGATCTCCCATTATTTCGTGAATAAGGGGACATGCAAATGTGTTAATAAGATGAGCATCATTCAAGAAACAACCAAGAAAAGAAATCAGGATTTAGCTAATATCCTTTATTATTTACTCATAGTTTTATGCATTATATTACAATCCTTATTTATTTATTTAGTTTGTTTTGATATGCCCTCATTCAACAACCATGTAGTGAAATTCTGCTTTATATAGCATTATTGGAAATAAACTAATAGGTAAATGGTTCAAGGCATAGAGATTCTAATTTTGATGAAGGAATATGTAAGGATTCTTACCAAGAAAGAATAAGAAATACAACTCTTACTAAAATAGAAAGATTACTTCATTCTGATGAGGGAACAATAGAGCACAACAGTCACATTGAAAATGAGAGAATAATTTCAGGGACAAAAAGGAGGTGAGCAATAAAGTTCTCCAGCCATTATCAAAGAGGAACTTTAGTTAATATCCACAGCCTGTCTTGGTAATTTTAAGTCATTTTCTCATTCACCATATATTATTTGAATAAAAGAGCACAATGGGCAGTGAGACCTAGAGTCCTTGTTGGGAAGGATTCTCATAATATATAATCTTTTATATACTTGCTTTTTATATTATTAGCAAAGTAAACACAGGATTTAGGGAGAACCTTTAAATTTTCAACCAAGACCATGATACCTGTCCTCTAGAAAAGATTTTATATGTGTTATTTCCGTTGGAAATAGGAAATGTGGGGATTTGCTTCAACTCTGATTTTTAAGTCTTGAGCTTAGCCCCAGCCCCTGGCATCCATCCCAGCCCCCTGGCCTGGGAGTTGCATTAGTATGGACTCCAATCCCAGCATGGTCTCCCACTCCTACAGGGTATTTAGGTGGGCTCCCAGAGGGGAAACACGTGGTTCTGGGTTTGCATGTGTTCCTTGTTTTCCTGTCTCCCCACCATGTGCTCAGCCACCCAAGAGTGCCATATTTAATAAAACAATGGGCATTTTAATTTGGTTTGATCTGACTTAATTGGATTTCTTTGCGCCGGCAGAGTCGCCCCTCTTAGGCTTTTTTTCCTAGCACTGATAATTTAAACTTTAAAGATATCAACCTTTTTTTCCAATAAGAAAAATCAGAGACATACTGATGGTTAATGTCAGTGATCTTTCTGGAGAGTTTGAGAGAATGGATATTACACAGAAAAGCACCAATCTAAATCTGCAGTAACAGAGCATGACATCACAACTACCATGACTTAAGCTATGGCACATGGATGACAGACATTTAGTAGAAAATTATGCTTGAATTTCAAGCTATGATCTTTTCTCTATCTTGTATTGTAAGGTGTCATGTTCTCTTGTAAAGTAGCAACAGCATAAAGCCTCATCTCCCATTAGCACAAAAATTTGGAGGGCAAACAACATACACCTTTTATTTTCTGCAGGTAAACTTTGATGTTAGACAAGTCACACCTGTTAACCACATATTTTAACTTCATGTATTGTAAGCTTATGAGTTTCTGGGATATGAATCCATTGTACATAAAGTATCATTTGTACAAAGAATCACGATGGACATTTATCTAAATAAATAAGAAATTGGGCAAGTCTTAGACTGCAATGATTGTTTAAGATGACATTTTAATTCAATACTGGAGTAGAATGATACTCTTCAAGGCGCCTCAACCTTAAATAAGTCTCCCATTGTTTCTGTGATTTACATGCAGAATTTTGGCTATATGTCATCATGAAGACATGTGTCAGTTAATTTTTGGTTCTTTTGAAATATAAACAGAGTATTCTAAACAGAAGAATTTCAAATGGCCAAAAGACACTAAAGGAAATACTCAACAATCTTAGCCATTAGGAAAATGCAAATCAAAATGACTCTGAGATACCATCTTATACCACTCAGAATGTCTAAGGTCAAAAACACTAATGGTAGTTTATGCTGGGGAGGATGCAGAGAAAGGAGAACACTCCCTCATTGCTGGTGGGAGTGCAAACTTGTAAAGCCACTTTGGAAAGCAGTATGGCGATTTTTCAGATAATTGGGAATCAACCTACCTCAAGATCCAGAAATACCACTCTTTGACATATACACAAAGGATGCCCAATCATACTACAAAGACATTTTCTTAACTATGTTCATTGCAGCATTATTCATAATAGCCAGAACCTGGAAACAAACCAGATGCCCCTCTACTAAGGAACGGACAAAGAAAATGTGGTCCATTTACACAATGAAGCACTACTCAGCAGAATAAAAAAGGACTCCTTGAAGATTGCATGCAAATGAATGAAACTAGAAAAAAAATCATCCTGAGTGAGGTAACCCAGATCCAGAAAGACAAGCATGGCATGTATTCACTCATAAGTGGATATTAGACATAAAACAAATGATAATGAGCCTATGCTCCATGACCCCCAGAGAAGCTAGGTAACAAGGAAAACCTTATGAGAAACATATGTGGATCCCCCCTGGGAAGGGGAAATAGACAAGATCTCCTGAGAAATTGGGAGTGTGAAGGTAAGAGAAAAGGGAGGGTGGAAGGGGAGCAGGACAGGAGGAGGAAGAGACTTGAAGGCACAGGATGGTTGAGATGGGGGTAGGACAGAAAGACAGAGAAAGAAAAGAGATGTCTTGATTGAGGAAAACATTATGGGGCTAGCAAGAAACATGGCACTAGAGAAATTCCCAGGAATTCACAAGGATGACGCTAGCTAAGACCCTAAGCAACTGTGGAGAGTGTGCTTGAACTGGCCTTGCCCTATAATCAGATTTATGACTATCTAAAATATTATCACAGAACCTTCATCCAGCAACTGACAAAAGCAGATGCAGAGATTCACAGTGACTCACTGGACTGAGCTCCCAAAGTCCAGTAGAAGAGGGAGAAGCGATAATATTAGCAAAGGGATTAAGACCGTGATGGGGACACCCACTGAAACAGCTTACCTGAGCTAATGGCAGTTTACCAACTCCTGATTGACAGGGGGGGACCAGTATAGGACAAAAGGAGGCCTTCTGAACGTGGGTAACAGTTGTATGACTGGGGCAGAATGTGCGACCACTGGCAGTGAGACGAGGATTTACCCCTACTGCTTGTACTGGCTTTTTCAAATACATTCTCTTTGGAGAGATACCTTGCTCAGCCTAGATATACCAGGGAAGATATTGGACCTACCTCAAAGCAATGTGCTAGACTTCATTGACTCCCCATGGGAAGTCTTTTTTTTGTTTTGTTTTTTTTCAAGGTTTATCCCAACAATTTTTATTTTTTTTAATTTTTTTCCAGACACTTTTTTTATTGTTATTAAAAAAAAATTCCCACCTCCTCACCTCCTCCCAATTCCCTCCCCATCCTCCCATCCCCCTCCCCTCCCTTTCTAG
>LOJH01028390.1:0-17501 GCA_001685095.1 Ellobius talpinus
TAGTCTGTTTGGATGCTCACCTTCCTAGACCTGGATGGAGGGGGATGGACCTTGGACTTCCCACAGGACCGGGAACCCTAACTGCTTTTTGGACTGGAGAAGGAGGGGGAGGGGGAGGGGAGGAGAGGGAGGGAAATGGGAGGAGATGGAAATTTTTAATAAAAAATAAAAGTAAAATAAAAAATAAAAAATTAATAAAGATATGTATTAGCCAGAAATATGCTTAAGCTATTGGCCAAACAGTGTTACAAATAATGTGGTTTCTGTGTGATTATTTTGGGACCAGGCAGAACAGAAACCTCCTGCTACATTTCTCTATAATCATTTTTCTTAATATAATGGCATTAGTTAATGATCAGGGAGATGGATTAATTCAAAAAGTACCTGTAGTGCAGAAAAAAAGTATCAGAGTTTATATCTTTAACACCCATGTAAAACAAAAACAAACAAAACTAAGCATGGAGTGGTGGCATGCATGTGCAATTCCATTGATTTATTGGCATAAGCATAGGAAAATGAGAAGATACTTGAATCTAACTAGTCATCCAGTCAAACAAAAACATGAGTGTCAGTGAGATTACCTATTCCAAAAGTAAGATGGGAAGGCAACCTAGGAAGATTCCAATGTCATGATCTAACCTCCACTTATGCATGTGCACCCTGTTGCTCAAATATACATTCTATCATGAATACACATGTATATCACCTACTGTTCTATGCTCCCCAAAAATACAAAAGATGACCTAATTTCTAAATAATTTGTTTCATTTAAAAGTGGTGGGTGTTGCTAATGAGACCTTACTCTATGGGATTTGTTTTACATTGAAGTTCATAATAGGTTAAAAAAGAGAAGAAATATAAAATATTACAGGATTCTACTACCCTAGGTGACAAAATATGAGATAGACAGGAAACCACGAATATATATCTCAGAGTTGGTCTTGATAGTAATGACATGACTTTGTTTTATAAGACTAAATTGAAGCATTTGTCAGGGTGTCAGAGAAAATCCAATCACTCTTTTATCTCAAATTATTCAAATATGATTACTGAAGAGCTGAAAATGGATCCAAGAAAATATTGAGAAACAAAGATGCAAAGCAAATCATCCCAAATTAAATATGTGAAAGTTAAGAAAGAAACAACAAACTTTAATAGTGACCTCCTGTGTGATGCAGAAGAAATAAGAGAGCATACTGCCTCATAGGTTAGGAAAATACAGTGGAAGACTTCTTGACTTTGAAGAGAGTAGAGAAAAGAAGGAAGGGAGAGATAAACCATCAACACTAAGGGGAAAGAATGAAATATTGCAGATCTTAAAGTATTTAAACAAAAAGGGGAGAGTGATGGTTAGAGGTAAATAAAATCCTCAAAGTTTTTGAAAAGCAGAAGGTAATAAACTGAAGAATTACTACAGTTACATAATCCCCAGCACTAGAGAATTTGACAGTCTCTAAAGTACAACCTATAAACAAAATCAAAGAATTCAAAGTGATTAACAAAGAAAATGTAGTAAGAAAATTTTGTTTCTTTTTTCCCCAAATTTCCTGTTATATCCGATTACTACTTCATGCCCAATAGGAATCATTATGATATTTTTATGTCTAAAATGATGTCAGTTGGGTTGGCTTAAATTCTAAATGATTATTCATTGAATAATAATATTTTAAATAAGCTTGGAGGAAAAATTTGAATATATCTGTCATAGGAAAAAGATGGATTTAGATGAGTTAATCACTTATACATGAAAATAATAAATATTAGGTAATCCACACAGGTAAGATTCTGATTTCATATGAAATCCTAATAAAAGTGATGAGAATAAGCATATTTTCAAATTTACTTATTTATTTAATCATTTATCTTATTTTATTTATCCACTCTTTTATATATATCTACAGTATGTCTCTCTATGAATATATCTGTATAAACAATTAAGGGATTTTGTGAAAGACTATATATTATTCTAGTTGATAGACTTATTGCCTGTGATTTATTAGAAGAGACTTTACAAGCACATTACAAGATTTTCTCTAGGAATAAATAAAATTCTAGTAAAGTAAACTAAGATAATGTAAACTTTGACATGCTAGAACTTTCAAGATGTGAAAAAAATCAGAAATAGTGCTATTTGAACTTCTTCCTTAATGGATATTCTACATTTATGAAATATAACATGCATTAATTCAAATTTAACATATATTTTATGTTAGATTGCATATATATATATATACTATGGACTCATTTACATACTTACATGTGATATATCTACAGAATATTAAGGGCTACTTATATAAAAACAGTCATTTAATACAGAGAGTTCTGTTTATTATTCTCTTTCCTTTACTGGGGACACAACACATTATAACACTGTCTTTGTCAACCATGCCCTATGTACCATGTGCATTCATAGGCATATCTTAGTCTCTTATTACACACTCACAAAATAGAATTGTTACAACTCCATGCTTGGGAAATGTGTATACACATAGTTCCATTAATTCAGTGGGAAGGTCAAAATTTAACATGGTCCTACATAAAGCTAAAAGTATTGCATAGTATAAACATTTTTATGTAGTAGTTGTAGGGTGACAGAACGCCAAGCCCATGTAGCAAAGGTCACTTTATGGAGCATAATAATTAAATGCAAGTCTTTAAAATTGCTGGTCAGTGAGAACTGGAGAGATATGAAGCTCAAAAGAGATCTACCTTAAATAATACATCTATAATCAAGACTCCAAACACTGTTTCTTCAAAGGATCAATATTTTTATACAGCCTTGAGAGCAGTTTGTGTACCAGAACATTATTGAAATCAATGAATAATAGCTAACCTGCCCAAAATTAATCAATTAATGTATTTTATTCACTCAGAAGGGCAATCAACATTAATTCATATGTCGTCTTCCATTTTCATATCAGCAAATAGCTTAATTATCTTCCTTACAAATAAATGAAAGTGGAAAAGACTTTCCAGAACTATGAGAAGACAGAAGTATAAACAAATTCAATTTAGCTATAGTTATTCAGTTTGTTAATTTGTGTACACCATACCCATACCCTGAACTTCCTAAAAAAGCAAAATCAAAGTATTAACACTCAGAAGGAATAGAACATCCGTACATTAACGTAGTCATTCAGAAAAATAAATGAAATTGTTAAATGGCAAGATATACCCTTGAGTTATTGTTGCCTGGAGTTTTGCTCTGAATTGCAACATCCTATGCAATTTGAAACACTTGCCAGAGGGAGAAAGGGGAGGCAACTGAGCCTCAGGAACTAAATAAAAGGTCAACTGTCAGGGAGAATAGGAACTTGAGAAATTATAGAGGATCCCTCCCCAGAAGTGAAAAAAAAATAAGTAGACATTCCAGGAGGTAGAGATTCTGACCAACAAAACTACAAAAAAGAAAGGTACTGTAAACTGTGTACAGAGTCAGGGATGCACATTAGGGGTAGTCACCATGATGGGTATGTATTAATACAGCTATATTTGAGTTATCCATATTCTTTTTTTGGATTTTTTTGAGACAAGACAATAAAGTTATAGTTACTTCAACCAGCTATGGGCTCCCATTCTGGGACAGGTAGTTGTGTAGCTATTATTTCTACCCACAAAATTTGTTACAAAACAGCTACAAAGGCTATAAAGAAAGACAAATTACAAAACCAAAAAGGTATTTTAAAAGTCATCACACTGGTGGGTGGAGAATATGATCAAAATAATTTCATGTGTGTAATGAAATGTTCAAAGAATTAATAAAAATAACTCTATAAAGAAATGTATCCAGAATGTATAAATGCTTGAAAACCCTAATTAAAATGTTAAATAATACAATTAAAAATAAAAAATGGACAAGGTGAGATACATATATTTCTTAAATAAACATATATAGGGGTGTCAATGAGTTCAAGAAAGAATATCCCACATTGTTAGCAATCAGACCAATGAAAATCAAAACTGGAGTGAAATGCTATTTCACACCCACAAAGTTGACAACTAGTACAAACAAAATATCAGCTACTGATGAGGACACAGTGAAATAAGAACTTTCACAGCTTGGAGAAATAGAAACTTTCTCACTCTACTTTTTCTTCATTTGTTTGTTTTGGAGACTGCTTTGGTGTTTGGTTTTTTGTGGTTGTTTTGTTTTGCTTTCCATACATCCTTATAGCAGTTCTGGCTTCCTCCATTCCTCCCGTTCTCCCTCAACACCTCCATATTCCCCCAGATCCACCCCCTCTCCTTTCCCTTCAAAAATAGCATGTCTTCAAGGAGTATGCACTGAACATGGCATTACAAGATGAAATAAGACAAGTCACAAACCCTCTATCAAGTTGGGAGAGGTAACCCAGTAGGAGAAAGGGTCCCAAGAGAAGATGAAAGAATCCCACTCCTACTGTTAGGGGTTCCACAGAAACATTAAGCTAACAGCCATACCATGTATGCTAAGGACCTAGCACAGGGCCAGGAAGGCTTCGGGATGGTCAGCAGTCTCTGTGAGCCCCTTTGAGTTCTACTAGTTGAAGTCTGTGGAGCATGTTCTGATGTCCTACATCCCTCTCACTTTTACATGTTTCTTCCTCCCACTCTTCCACCGGCTTCCCTGAGCTTCAAGGTGAGAGACCCCATCAAGGTCTCCAGTTTAGGCTTTCCCTCTACCTCAGTTTGGCTGGGGGTCTCTACATCTGCTCTTACAAATTGCCAGTGGTAGCCTCTTTGATGATGATTGGAATAAGCACTCATCTGTGAGTATAGCAGAATATTGTTGGGAAGCATTGATCTTTTTCCCCCTCCAGTTGTATTTAGTTCTATGCTTGGTCTCTGGGTCACCCATCCTGTGTGTGGGTCGTGGTGCTCCAAGCAATATTAGGGATGGGCCTATTCTCCTGGCACAGGTTTTAGGATAAACCAGTCATTTGTTGGACACTCACTCAATCTCTAGGCCTCCCTTACCCCAGCTCATCCCATAAGAAAAACACACTGTAGGTCGAAGGTCATGTGGCTGGGTTAGTTTCCCAATCCCTGCACTCGAGGACTTGCCTGGTCACTGGAGATGGCCAGTGCAGGCTACATTTCCCCTATTTCTAGGAATCTTAGTTGGGGTACATTCTTGTAGATTCTGGGAGATTCACTTGTTTGAGGATTTTACCTTACCCTGAAATATCTTCCACTTCCAGTAGTTCTGCCCAAACATGACTCTCATTTTCCCTTTCCCACTAACCCACAGTCCACTCATGAAAACAATTCCATGTCACAGGAAGATACAGGAATCCACCTTGAACCCTCCTTGTTATGTAGGCTCTCTTTCTTTGTGGAATATAGCATAGTTATGCTTAATTTTACAACTCATATCTACTTCTAGATAAATTCCATGTTTGTCTTTCAGAATCTGGATTACCTTACTCAGGATGATTTTTTCCACTTCCATAACAATCATCTGCAAATTTCATTATGTCATTTTTTGACAGCTGAGTAATAATCTGCTGTTTCATTATACCACATTATCTTTATCAATTCTTCATTTGAGGGACACCTAGGTTGTTTCCAGTTTCTGGATAGTATGAGTAAAGCCCCTATGAACATGTTTGAGCAACTATCTTTGCATTTGTGTACATGCCCAAGAGTGGTAAAACTGGGTCTTGAGAGAAAACCAATTCCCAGTTTTCTCAGGGACTGCCATATTGATTTTCATAGTGGTTGTATGGATTTGCACTTCCACAAGCAATGAAGGAGAGTTTCCCTTGCTCTACATCCTCACCGGTATGTATTGTCACTTGTGTTATTGGTCTTAGTCATTCTGACAGGTATAAGATGGAATCTCAAAGTATTTTTTATTTGCATTTCTCTGATGACTAAGGATGTTGACCAGTTCTTTAAGTGTTTCTAAGTTATTTTGGAGTCCTCTAATGAGAATGCTCTGTTTAGATCGGTATCCCATTTGTAGTAGATTATTTTTTCTTGCTATCTAGTTTCATGAGTTATTTATATATTTTTGAAATTAGCCCTCTGTCAGACCTGGAATTTGTAAAAATCTTTTCCCATTATGTATGCTATCATTTTAACTTATTGATGGTCTCTGCCTTATAGAAGCTTTTCAGTTTCATGAGGTCCCATTTATTAACTACTGATATTAGGACCTGTGCTATTCATGTTCTGTTCAGGAAGTTGTTTATTGTGCCAATGCATTCAAGGCTATTCTCAATTGCTCATTTATCAGTTTCATTGTATCTAATTTTGTGTTGAGGTCTTTGGTCTAATGGAGCTTGAGTGTTGTGCAGGCTGATAAATATCGGAAGACAACAAACAAATGGAGAGAAACTCAAGGCAATCCCACAAAAATCAGAAACAAGACAAATCTACTCTCTCCATATCTTCAAGATAGTACTTGTCGTTCAGGCTAGAACAGTAAGGCAACTGAGTGAGATCAAGGGAATGCAAATTGGAAAGGAAGAAGTCAAAGTAGTGCTATTTCCAGGTATTATAGTGCACATAAGTGAGCTCAAAACTTCTACCAAGGCACTCCTACAGTTTACAAACACCTTCAGTGAAGTGACCTGATATAAGATTAACTCAGAAAACAACAATCCTACATACAAATAAAAAATGAATTGATAAAGAACTTAGGAAAATAATACTCTTCACAATATCCACATATTATTTAAAATATTTTGGGGTAACTCTAACGAGGCAAGCAAAGACATGTACAATAAAACTCCAAGTCTTTTAAGAAAGAAATTGAAGTAGATATCAGACAATGGAAAGATTTCTCAAGCTCGTAGATTGGTAGGAACACTATAGTAAATATGGACATTTTACCAAAAGTAATCTACATAATCAACACAATTACCATCAAAATTCCAACACAATTCTCTACAGACCTTGAAAGGATAATACTAAGCTTCATGTGAGAAACAAAATACCTAGATAGCTAAAATAATTCTGAACAATAAAAGGACTTTGTGAGGTGTCACCATCCCTGATTTAAAGCTATATGACAGAGCTATAGTTAAAAAAAACTGCATGGTATTTGCATAAATACAAACAGATTTATCAATGGAATCAAATTAATGACTCAGACATAATTCCACAAACCTCTAAAAACCTGATTTTTGTTAAAGAGCCACAAACACACCATGGAAAATAGAAAGCATCTTCAACAAATGGTAGTGATCTAACTGGATATCTACTTGTAGAAGAATGCAAATGGTGACTGCATTTCTCCTTTTCCTTCTGCCCTTAAAGCTGTCCCATATACCCCCACTCCACTCTCTTTCAAATCCATGGGCTGTATATTCATCAATTGTTAGTGCATACTTGTATGCATTTGTATATTTATATACATTTCCAAATGTGACCTGTTAAGTCCATATAATGTTACTTGTATGTGTATTTTCAAGACTGAACATCTGGCACTGGACAAATTAGTGTTCTCTTCCATAGGGAGGACTTCCTCTTCCATGGCAGCTTTACTCAGGTCTCTGAGGTTCTTTGTATAGGTTTGAGGCCTCCTGAGCTTTCTTTTTGACCAGTTTGGCAGACTGGTTGATGTCCTCCTTGTTTAGCCCGTGCTTTGGCAGTCATGCTAGTGAGACTTTACTTTTGACAATGGAAAATTTTACAACTTTAAAAATATTCTCAGAGTTATTTAAATAAGTTACCTAATAATTACAATATTTCTGACTACTCCTTGGCATATACCCAATGGTGATAATAATAAAATAATAATGATAATTTTTAAAAATTGGTCTGAATCCTAATTGTGCTTTCTCTGGCACATATAATGAATGCATGGTACCAAGACAGCAATGTTCTGAGGTGAAGATTTTTAGAAGTGACTCAAACAAAATAGCTCTGATCTCATCTTTCTTGCTTCATAATTTAGTAGGTTATTGCTGGTAATAAATGCTTAAGAGTTTGGACCTAGTTGAAGTTAAGTGAATAGGTCCCTAGAGGAGCACTTACAAAGCTGTAATTGTCCCAATAACTTTTTATTCCCCTCCATCTCTTCCATCATCCTTCTACAATACATCTTTCCTTCTTCTTTACTCTCTCCTTCCTCCCTTCTCTTTCACTCTCCTTCCCACACTTTTTTCACTTCTCTCTTTCTCTTGGCTTTTGAGTAAGAAACTGTTTATGCCTTGATTAATTGCCTCATTTTAGGCCAGAGAACAAATAAATCACAGGTCAAAGCCATGAACAGAAACTTCTGAAACTATGAGTTGACCTGAATCTTGCCTCTCCCCCAGGCTGATTTCCCCAAGCTCTCTGCCAAAAGGATAAAAAGTTGACTTGGATGTTCCTAGATGGAATAGTACATCACATTATTATCAAATCCACAACATAAAAAAGTCAAAAATAACCTAAATATATATTCATAAGCAAGTATGTAATGATACAATAAATGATAAATCCATAATTGATTATCCATAAAACTGAAGTATTGATACACTTTGTGATATGGTTAAATCTTGAAAACATGCTAAGTGAAGATCCATTTACATATTTAGTAGTTTATAATTAAATTTATTTAATATATGTAAAAGAAAGTCAATATATAGACAGCAAAAATTGATGTTTTCTAGTGCTACAGTAGAGGAAGCAAGATGGAAAATAAGTGAAAATTGATGTAGGATTCCTTTATATAAAGTTATAATCTATCAAACTTAACTACTAAAAATGGGTCTGCTAATATAGTAAAAACTATTGTTATATTAAATTTACATATATAAGCTGAATGCTATAAAGTTTGCAGGTCATGGTAGCTGTGAAAAACATTAACAAACTATAAAAACACACCATGATACAGTAGAAGAATGGGAAAGACCCAGGGAAAGGTCAGCAATTGAGAGTGTTGGATCTCTAGTAGGATTGTAGGTTTATATTTTATTTATTCTTTTCGTTAGTAGTATTTTCCTTTTAGTTTTTCAAGACAGTGTTTCTCTTTGAGGCCTTGACTGTCTTGAAACTTGCTTTGTGAACCAGGCTGGCCTTGAAATCACAGAGATCTGCCTGCCTCTGCATCCTGAGTGCGGGATTAAAAAAGTGTGCCACACTGTCCAGCTTTATATATTACTTTTAAAGACTACTTACTTACTTAATTGTGGTGTGTGTGTGTTCTATGAGTTCCTATGGGTGCCTAAGAAGGTCAGAAAACCATACCAGGTTCACTTGAGCTTTAGTTACAAGAAATTGTGAACTACAGACATGGAAGCTAGAAAATAACTTGTAAATATTTGAGAGACCTGTGAGTTCTCTAAACCAAAGAACCAACTTCTCAAATTTTATTTTTTATTTATGCTATATATTATAATTTATATTATTAGCATAATATAGCTATTATAATATATTATAATTATATCAATATAATATTAAAATATATTTATTCATAGTCATTTCTTATTTTCACATAAGGTATCATAGGTACAGGCTAAATATCAAATAACTAAAAATCAATAAATAGTGATGAAATAAATATTCTTAATTTAATTCTTTTCATACCAATATCTTCAACTTGATTTCCTTTTACAGGAAATTACTTCAAATGTGGTATGTGGTTGTTTTTTGTTTGTAATATCCTTCATAATTAATTTATTATATGAATCCAAAATTGGCTTATGAAAGCAATGTTTTCTATAATCAGAATTAAGCTATTATTGATTTTAAAAGATGTTTTATTTAAGTGATATATTTAATGCATTCTAAACAATTTAAACTGGAAAAATTTCTTCCCTAAGATTGTCATATGACTATTTATAACAATTAAACACAGTTTTAAACTCAAATGATTTTCAAAAATATTCCCTTCGCTGTAAAGTCTATTCATTGTCACAACTTGGGACCAAAGACATGAGCTAAAGCTGCAAGTCAAATCTTATCCACATCTGCTATCCATTCCTGATTAAAAGCAGGTACTACTACATAGTATCTTTAATAATAGATTATAACACAGGTCCTCCTTCTGCCTCAGGATTTTGATAAAGTTAGGAGAAACAAGTCAAAAATGGAAGGGTAAGGGGGTAACCCTGATTCCCCAGTGTGGTGGTTTGAAAGAAATTGACCCAGAAGGGAGTGGCACTATTAGGATGTGCGGCCTTGTTGAAGTAGGTGTGGAATTTTTGGAGGAAGTGTGTCACTGTGGGGCTGCCTTTGAAGTCTCATATAAGCTCAAACCGTGCCCAGTGTCTCAGAACACTTCTCATTGCCTGTGAGTCAAGATGTACAAACTCTCAGCTCCTTCTCTAGCATCATGTCTGCCTGCATGCTGCCTTGCTTCCCACCATGATGATAATGTGCTAAACCTCTCAAGTGTAAGTGAACTTACACAACTGAAAGATTTTCTTTATAAGAGAAGCTGTGGTCATGATATCTCTTCACAGCAATAGAAACCCTAAGACACCCAGTGTAGCCTAATCAGCTTCAAGAAAACAAGTGACTCCCTTTGGAGAATGAGTTAAAGGCAAGGCTCAGGGGCATTTGCACATATTCTTTAGGACTCATCAAGAGCAGCCTTTAGCAAGAAAAACGTGCCTGTCACATCTTGGGTATAGAGAATAGTAGATTTGGATACTGATGTTCATAGGGAGTTTTAGGAGCATGGTTTGCACTATCTGAATTTGCTAATTCTTTGGTGCATGCAGCTTGTAATGAAGCACTCAGCATCCCTTCTTTAAGAGTGGAATAGGCAATTATTCTAGCTGGAAACTGCCTTTGCAAATTGAGTTTGGCAACAATTCACATTGGCTGTCATTATTATGTCCCTCAAAACATGTTAGCTATCCTCATTTCAGAAGGGAAAGTCATGATGCTCAAAAGTTTACCGTAAGTCTATATTCTTACCAAACTGATCTAAATAAATCCGGTGTTTCAGTCACAGAATATTCATATGGATCCTTATGAGCTACATTCTTACCTTGCAATGCACTCCTAGAAAGCATTTCTCATTCTCTTTTTACTTCCATTTGAAGGCAGTTATACTCAATCAAAGAAAATGATAAACTTCGTGATGGTCAGACCCTTACAAACAGAGGCAGAAATACTTTGTTTTGTGACTCTCACAGAGGTCGCAGGCCATTGCCTCATCCTGTTTACCTCAATTAAATGGAGTGTGGTTAGTATTTCCCCCTTTGGTTTTGAATCATCACAGATAGTTCCCACGTCTTTCTATACATTTCAAAGTGCATGGCCCCTCCCTGTCCCCTGCTACTCACCCCCCTAAAAATCCACTGTTACACTTTCTTGCTATCTTGCTCTCCTGCTGTCTCACCATGCTCTCCCCTGCTCTGACTACCCTGCTATTCTTCACTCTTCTCTCCTCTTGATTCCCTAGCTCTGACTATGTCCATTCCACCTTTTCTCTCTGTGCTGGTCTCATCTTTGGGTGTATTTTCTTATCAAAATAAAATCTTTCCCCCAAAGGAAGGACCAGTTCAGCAGTTTCTTTACTGTGCCCCTCATTTATATTAATAATTGAACTTCCCAAGGAGTTTTAAAAATTGCTAGGCCTCACATGTATTTTAGATTTATTTCTTGAGAATTTCAAAGTTAATTCCCTAGTATCTTTTTCAAGTATTTCAAGTGGGCCAATCCCTGGGGCCAAACCTAATGACTATGTCTTCCGTACAATCACTGGCACACAGATGGCAAAGTAGCAGAAGTAGCACAACCAACATCTATGGGTTGTTCTTCAACTCTACGTACTCACCATAGTGAGCACACACACACACACACACACACACACACACACACACACCACACACCTGAACAAAACAAGTAAGTAAAATGTAAGAAATAAAAGTAATATATCACAACATACTCACAATAGTGAACACACACACATACACACTTGAACAAATCAAATAAGTAAAATGTAAGAGATAAAAATAGTATATCACAAGGATGCAACCATATATACAGACAATACTTAGAAATTCACTGATTTGGAAGTTATCTTTTTTCTACTGCTACCTCACCACTTTTCCTGACTAATATGCCTGCCATAATCAAAAGTCTTCCATTCACTATGTCTGAAGATTTTGCCTTTCTCTATGGTACATTCATATATTTGCTATGTTTAATTAATTCAATATTTGCAGTACTACTGCCTCTCATATCCCTCTTTTATAATATTTAATGATGTCATTACCTTTTGTCTTCAGTGTCTATAGTTGTTTCCATAATTTTATCTAGATCCATTTCCTTACAAATCAGTTTGATATATTTACCCAATATTACCAAACTGATCTCTTTAAACAATTGCTCTAGGCATAGATTATAGTGTGGAGCATGCTTGCTAGTACGCTGGCAGGCATGGCTACAATTGCCATTGACTGTGAACATTATCTGCTTGGTCACATAACAAGACTGTCTCCAAAAGGAAGAAAACTTTAAAAACTGAATTAGTACTCGATCTGTCTCAGTACCATTTTAGGTTTGAGGCTTACATATTACATAAAAGATATGTAATATATAAATTAAAGGAAATCCTGAAATGTGACATTTTCCTTTCCATACTCAGTCTCTATATTTCAGTCTTACAGAGACAACCTGGGGTGTGATCCATGTCCTTATTACCTGTAACTTGTTCCTCAATTATTATGATATTTATGAATTTATGATAATTATGAATTATCGTATGCCTGTTTCTTCCTTTGTGTAAACATTTTAACCACAGTCCTACATCTTAAAGTTTATTAAGTTTTGAAAGCTACTTTTGAATCTCTACCTAAAATAATCAAGACAAGAATTTTTGATTGATGCTCCCTTCCCAACGTGTTTAAAGATAGAAAGCTTATATAAAAAATATTTGTAATTCTGTTATTATTGACCCTAAATTTTTCACGTTTTTTTCTTTAAATTTTTATGATAGTTTCTCAAAAGTCATTACCAAAAACAAGTGGCCAATATTTATTAGTTGGTGTGTGTGTGTGTGTGTGTGATCGCTTCTAATTATTTCCCATTGCATTTATTGTCTCATAGAGTTTTAAACCTGTAAACCTAATATCACAGGTGATTATGGTTAGCTCCTTTCAAGTTTGAATTAGCACTGCAAACATGACAGGTTTCAAAAAACCAGTTCTGAGAGTCCCAAGAGAAGATAAATCTTAGAATTTTTCAACCTAAAAATAGAGGCTTAAAAAAGGTTATTTTGGAGGCTAGGGAGAGGGCTCAGCAATAAAATGTTTCCTGTGCAGGCATGAGGACTTAAATTCAGATGCCTAGTACCCACATTAGAGCTCAGAATAGAAGGGCAGATCCCAAGGACTTGCTAACACGTTAGCAAGGTGAGGTTGCATAAGAGACTCTGTCTCAAAAATTAAGTTGGAGAACCAATTTAAGAACACATTCTAATGACAACCACTGAAGCCTTTAGAACCATGTAAACACACAGGAATACAAGGCACACCACACACACATAAACATATACATACATTTCTTCTTAAACTCAAATAAAAACACAAAATTCATGCTTTACAGCTACATTGTCATATAGTGTTTTAATTTCTTAGCAAACAGTTCCAGTTAACTTAGTTTTCTTTAATATTTGCATTGGATTTGCTTTTGCACTGGGATTTGTAAATATATATTTTTCTAGTCTCTGATCATAAAGAATTTTTTAACATATTTATCGTGTAGGGTTCTGGGGACATCCCGCATTCCCTCTTTGGTGGAACAGCTCGGAATCCAGTTGTTCTGAAGTGTTTTCTTTCCTATGTTATCCTATTGAGATGGTTCCACAAGAGACTCATATATCGGCAAGTAAAGCTGGAAACTGAGTAGATTTACACTTTCATAATTTATCAATAAATCCCATGTAAAATTTACACATTTGTTATATTTTTAATATAAGTATTACTCTAAATTATGCATTTTAAGGAAAATATTCAATTTAATAAAATATAGCATATTTATACTTGACAAATATATCTACAAACTTTCAAAGCAAGAGTTTTTGGTTTTTTTCCATCTAATCTGGAACAACGCAACCTCTCTATACGTACATTCCTTCTGTCTTCAAATAAAGATGCTGTGTCAGAGGTGTAGGGCAGTGAGAAAGCACTTACTAAGCATGTAGTCAAGGAAAAGGCTCTATGTCTCATCTCTAGCACACAGACATACTCATGTGCACAAGCACACAAACACACATATATAAATGCAGATACACAGACACACAGACATACAGTACATGTTTATATCTGAGAGTGTGCTATTTTCAGTACAGTCTGCTTTTGAGTGTGTAGAACCCGGGGATTAGATGCAAATGTCAATTACAGAAATCAATATGCAAAATATAGACCCTTGAATGGGGAATAGTGGCACACTGGTAGTTGGTACATACACTTTGAACATGAAGCAATTAATAAGAGAACATCGACTACTGAGCAGGCATGAATTTCCTTATTTGCTTTCTGATGCTGTTATAAGCATCATGGACAAAATCCCCTTGGGAAGGAAAGGAGATTGTTTGGCTAACAGATTTCACCAAATAAAGCTAACAAGGGAGCTAAAGCAGAGAGCAGAGAGTATTGCTCACCAGCTGGCCACAGGACTCAACCTTCTATTTCCCACACTCCTCTGCCCATGGGTATTACCACCCACAGCGGTTTGATCCCTCCTACACCACATAGCAATGAAGAGCTTCTACTTTGCCTTATTGTATTTTGTTTTGTCATGTTTGGTTGCTGTCCCTCAGAGGCCTGCTCTATTTTGAAGGAAAACAGGGTGAGTGGATACAAGAAAAAGAGTAGGTGGGGAAACATGGGAGGAGTGGTGGGAAGCTGTGGTCAGGGTGTATTGTATGAGAGAAGAATCTATTTTCAGTAACAAGTAATTAAAATAAAAGTAGAATCTGTCTCATGGACTGGTCCCAGAACAAAGATGATCAATGTAGTTCCTTGACTGAGATTCCCTCTTCCCATGTCTGTCAAGTTGATTACCAAAATTGGCCATCACAATGAGACTCTAACATACCCTCATTAAGGTGTTATCTGAAGTTCGTCATTAAATTGTATAAGGTCATGGCCTAGAAACAGGGAAATAACACAGTCTGAAAGAAAGGGTACACCTTCACAAAACAGATAAAAGAAGCAATCTATGATCATAGAATGAGACAAATTAGTTTCAATGGTCAGAGAGTGTGCACATATTAGATGGAACTAGAACTAGGAAGGCAGGATAGATTCATATTTTTAAAGATTCTGCAATCTTAACACTAAGGAAGTATATATGTTTAAAGAGATGATTTAACGGCTTTAATACTGGGAATAATGAGACAAATTTATTATTTGAACAATTGTAATAATAAGGAATAATAAAATATTAATACAAAAGAAAAAAGGGAATAAGGGAGCCTTAGGAGTTTAGCAACTATGAGCCGTATGTGAACATGGATTGGTGCTTGATGGGATTTACAGTCCCAATAGAAAAAAACCTCTAGACATGTCTGGAAGGAAGTTTCATGATTTTCTTTATTTGGATGAAAAATTTTCCCTAAATGCATGTGGCAATGTTTCATTGGTCAAGTCCTGAGACTCCCTCAAAAGGAGAAAGCATTCTTTTTTTGGGGGGTCCTGAGCAAGAAAAAGTTTGACAAGGCAACTCATGACCCTGCTTTAGGGATATCCCTAGCCTGATGGACTGTATCCTAAAACAGTGGGCCAAAGCAAGTCTTTTCTTCCTCATGTAGCTATTCTCAGGCATTTTGTCACAGCAACTAAAAAAGTCAATGAAACAACCAAGACCCTCGGATCAAGAACTGAGTAGTGAGAAAACTGACACATATATTTTAATAGAATCTTCAGAGTAACATTTTAGCTATAGCATCAGTTTTATTGAAATTCCATCAAAAAAAACTGGGCAGTGGTGGTACATGCCTTTAATACCAGCTCTTGGGAGGCAGAAAGAGCTCATTGATCCTCTGGGAACACTTTTGACATACTGGTATGATGGACATGATTGAGAATCTAAGATTATGCCTGTGACATCTTATATATTCACATCATGAATTTATACTTATAATTTAATCAGAACTTTTAGACAAAACTGTGAAAATACAAAATAAAACAATAGAGAAGAACCTGTATACTTTTAGATAATGGGAATATCAGACATGTCTATTAGCATTAACATAAATTTTATTTATTCTATTAAAAAACAAAAGCCAAAAATTATAAAAGTCAAATAGCAAATTAGAAGCATCTAAATAAATTATAATATGAAAATATAAAAAAATCATAAGAAAAGCTTAAAAGAAAACTGTAAGAGGTAGTTATGAGACCTAAAATTATATAATATGAAGAAGATATCAGTGAAATTATATTTCTTTTGCTTATTATTATCATTACTATTTGATGCAATGTTTCCTTGTGAAGCCCTGGAGGTCCTAGAACTAACTTAGTAGACCAGGCTAGCCATGAACTCAGAGATCTGCCCATTCTACTGCCACAGTTCTGAGATTAAAGCTGTGCATCACCACTGCCTGGCTTCTAGTATCTGTGTCAACAAACATGAATCACAAGATAATCAGAGAAATTTAAATGCTGTGTATTTGTTATTAAGGAATTACTCTAAACTATGCTATATATTATTAAATAATTGATATATTTTACAATATGATACAAACAGAAATGCACAATTAATCTCATTGTCAATTTTCAAATTGATTTAAAATATTTCCTGATGCAGGTGATTAACAATTTCTTGGCATAGTAAATTGGACTCTTTCGCCTTCTGTTTTTATGTATTTGTTCAATTTTTAGCAATAGTGTTTTGTATTTCTGATAAAGACAAAGAGGTATGTAAAATGATAGAAGTTAACAAAGGAAATGAATCATAGTTGTATTTACATAATAAATGGTCAGTAGAACATTTCTGACAATATGAATGTGTGTATGCAGCATAGAGATTTACTAACCCTGTTAGCAAATATGTAACAAAATTTTTAATAAGTATGTGTAAAAGTTTAACTTATATGCTTATTGTATCAAGGTTTACTGCTTCATATTAGAAAAAAGTTTCATTATATAGACTGAGTGGGTTGTATCTATGTATTTAGCACACAGAGAGAGGGAGAGTAAGAGAGAGAGTATGTGTGTAAAAGTAAAAATAATTTAAAAGGAGGCCATGAATTTGAGGAAGATCAAGAGTAGTGTAGAGGGGAGGACTTGCAGGGGTGGAGGGAAGAAGGAAAATGAAAAATGGTATAATTATACTTGCTTTAAAAATTTAAATGTTGGTACCAGAAGATCCTTCAGAGGGGTGAGTGTGTTCCTGACCCATGGAAACAGAGCACAGACATTCCTCAACCCCCTAAACTTCCTGCTCATTCTGCAGGGGCTCCTATCCTGGGCTACTGCCTTTCTCTTCCTACCCCATAACAGCTTGCATTCAGGCACCTCCTCCCTTCCCTTCTTTGGGGCCATAGAACCCCCAGCTCAGCCTGTTTGGGTGCTGGGATGGGGTGGTGAGTGCAACCAGGCAGGAGTTCCTTTGTTTCAATAGCC
>LOJH01028391.1:0-17700 GCA_001685095.1 Ellobius talpinus
GCTTGTTATTTTCCCTTTCTCGGCTTGAAACAAACAGTTGAAGAGAAATAAGACATTGTTTTTCTCCTTATGCTTAGTAATACCCCTTGTCTATTTCAGCTCTGTGTGCAGTGAAGACCAAGAAGCAATTCAGGCTCAGAAAATATGGAAGAAAGCCATTATGCTTGTGTGGAGGGCTGCAGCAAATCATAGGTGAGCAGGCATTACCAGCTCCTCATTGTTGGCTCAGGAAGTTACTTCAGTAAGCTATGAGACTGCTGATGTTTTTCCTTTGGGGGAATAAATCAGTAATAAACCTATTCTTTTTGGACAGGTATGCCAATGTGTTCCTGCAACCTGTTACAGATGACATAGCACCTGGCTACCATAGCATTGTGCAGAGGTAAGCCGTAGTCCAGCTAATGTGCCTGACTTAAAATTTGTGTAGACTTAAGTGAATTTTGCTTTAGGTAGTAAATTTAAAGCAAGGGTGTTTTGTTTTGAGACGGGGTCTTACTATATTATCACCCTGGTTGGCCTGGGACTCTCTATAGACCAAGCTAAGCTAGCCTCAAAGTCACAGAAAGTGAGTAATTCCTGCCTCTGCTTCCCACGTGTTGAGATTGGTAAAGACTAGTAGTATTAGTGTTGAACTGACCATTGCAGTGGCTGATTGCCATCGATAGTCTAAAAGAATTAATTATCTTTCATTACTTTTCTTGATGCCTAGTATGCAGATTGGCTTTTGGGGGAATTGAATACATGCTTTTAGATCTTGGTAGCTGAAACTGAAGGTTTATGTGAACAGGACTACATAGTGATACTGTATTCAGAAATCAGAGTGAAATCCTCCCTCCACAGCCAATTAGCCCTGTTTGTTTATATTTTTTTTAGACCTATGGATTTGTCAACGATTAAGAAAAACATTGAAAATGGACTGATCCGCAGCACAGCCGAGTTTCAGCGTGACATCATGCTGATGTTTCAGAATGCTGTTATGTATAATAGCTCAGACCATGATGTATATCACATGGCAGTAGAGATGCAGAGAGATGTCCTGGAACAGATCCAGGTACATTGAGGCTTATTTTTGTTTCAGTAGGGATGAAGTGAAGGGAAGAATCATAATGGTGACTTTGCTTGTAATAGGCATCAGGAGCACAGGTAAGTCATTTTTCTCTTACTGGAGTTGTATAGGTTTTATCGGTTTGATGGAAGAATTATAATAGAAATTCTATCTTTCTTGGGCAAATAAATTCAGTTTTTGTTGTTGCTGCTGCTATTTTGCTCTTTTTGCTAGAGATTCAAACTAGTGCTTCACAAGGCCTACACAAATGCTGTACCACTGTGTCACGTCCACACCACACCCAGTTTATTCACATTAGGAGTCAAGCCCAGGCAGGGCTTCATGTGTGCTAGACAAGCACTGCACTGCTCTGTCTAAGCTATTTCCCTGGCCCCTTGAAGTTTTCAAATCAGTTTTTAAGGTAAGGCTAAGGATATTTTTAGTTACATAAAATATTCTGGCACAGAGTGCATAATCCCTATTTATCACGAGAAGTCTACTTCAGTCTTAACAATTGTCTCACCACACACCCTTCATGATGCGGACCTTGGAGGACTGTTGTGTCTTTGTTAAGTCTGCCAAGTGACTTTAATTGCTAAAAAGTCTTTATTTTATTTTATTTAAAAGTTACTTTCGGCTTCTAAATTCTGTAGGAACAGAAGTAAGCCTTTTAGTAAGCCAAGGAGTATTGACTAGAAGAGTGTATAAGTGTAGTCACAAAACCTGAAGTATGTTGGTTCTTTCCTGCTGGATCGGGTCTTTGTGGTCAAACTTTTTTTCTTCTCTCTACAGCAATTCTTGGCCACACAATTGATTATGCAAACATCTGAATCTGGAATCAGTGCTAAGAGTCTTCGAGGGAGAGATTCTACCCGAAAACAAGATGCTTCAGAGAAGGTATGTAGACAGAAATGGAGTTGAAAACATCCAAAGAACCTTAAGTTACTCTTATATTGCTAACATTCTGCAAGCCAGTGGTGTGCAAATGGATGTGAGGATGGTAGAGGCTTGCTTCTGTCTGTTGAAGAAATCTGCTGTGACATGAAGGAAAGTTTGATTTGAGTGAGTGAATTATTAATCCTCTAGGAGAGTGCTGTCAGGGTGGGGGATGAAGTAGTTCACAGCAGTTGGTGACTTAGCTCCTGTTCTGGGGTCCTATGGCTGTGAGGTCTCTTTCCTCTTGCTCTCGAGTTTTACATTTTTGTCTTTGTGCTGTGTGTGTGGTGCTTTTGCCTCTGTCCTGAGGTTTGGGGTGCTTGTGGCTGAGAGTTTCTGTGGAACCTGATCAGTATTTGTTTGTCCTCTAACAGGACAGTGTCCCCATGGGCTCTCCTGCCTTCCTTCTCTCTCTCTTTGTAAGTATTGAATGGCTGCAAGGGGTGATGTTGCCAGAAAGATTCTCAACTTCTGCTGGGCCTGGGTGGCAGAGGGAAATCCAACATGCAGACTGTGGCAATGTCTTGAAATTCTTTTTATCCATTGAATAAGAAACTCTTCTTCTGCATTCTAATCTCTCTGCATGTGTTGTGTGTATGTGTGTGTGTTGGAGGCGAGGGCTGGGGAGCTGGGTGGCTGAGAAGGAACTGACTATAAGATCACTGCACTGAAGTATGAAGTATTCTTAGGGTAAAGGACCTGGGATGCACCTGCTCCTCATTTCTTGCTTCCACCTTTTACCAGTTCTTTACTTACAAGTGGAAGATAGCTCAGAGCAGCAGCTGCTACCTGGCGTTTTTGGCGTTTTCCTCATGTTGGCAGATATTTAACACATACCTTTCCATTTCCTCCTAACTAAACTGAGAGACTTAACACACAAACCCTCAGTAAAATTAAGCTAAAGATCTCAGTGGTAAAGGCACTTGCCTTGGGAGTCTGGTGACCTAAATTTGATCCACAGACCCCAATGAAAGTGGAAGGAGAGTACTAACTTCATGGAATTGTCCTCTGAACTCCATGTACACCATGGTGTATGTGTTCCTACACATACATCACACAGTGATGGCAGTTCTTTAAAAAAATTCTTTTAAAGATCTCAGAAGCAGTGACAATTGGGTATAATAATTGCTGATGAGATTATAGATAAACATAATATTTCTAGCCTAAAAGTTTTTATTCTTTTGCTCTATAAATTAAATGGCTGACTCTTCATGGTAGAGCAGTGAAGTAAGGGAAAGAACGTGATGAAAAACTGTACAGTCTTAAGATCATTGGATAATATTTGAGGGCCTTGTTTTTCTCATCTGTGTGATGAAAGTAATAATGAGTTGAGAGCCAGGAGGATTGCCCGCAGGATCAAGGAATGCCTAGGCTATAGAGTAAGACCCTGTCTCCGAAGGAGCAAGAGGGAGTACTAGAGAGATGCTCAGAAGTAAAGAACACTGGCTGCTCTTGGAGAGGATCTGGGTTGGGTTTCCAGCACCCACATGGTGCTCACAACTGCCTGTAATTCGAGTTTCAAGGAACCCAAAGCCCTTTTCTGGCCTCCACAGGCACTGCACGCTTGTGGTGCACGTATACACATGCAGGCAAAACATTCATACACATTAAATGAAAATAAGGCTTTTAAAAAAGAAGAAAAAAGAAAGAATAAGATTGAGATACCTGTCCAGCCTACCTCACAGGGATGCTGTGAGGATAAAATAAGTTATGAAACTAACTTGGGGGAAAAAAAATAAAGTGTTACATAAATGCAAGGTGTTATTTCTAACTGTTGGCTATTGACAACTTAATGTTCTAAAAAGTTTTTAATCCTTGCATATTAGAAATACAGAAATGGTCCAGCCCAGCCAAAGTGCTCACTAGTTCATCTTGCCTATAGACCTGTACCACAAACAGAACACTCTTTCTTGTTGGCCTGCAACAGTGACTCTGGATTCTCATTTGAGTGGCTGGCTATTGCAAGGCCAGTTAATAGGATCTTTTATCTATTGAAGACAGCAAAGTTTTGCACAAGAGGAAGGAGCTGGGCTGCAGGGAGAGAGCAGCAGATGGAAAGAAGCCTGATTGTCCTGATCTCATGGAAAGCAACGGTCAGGAGGTGCTAGGGAACTAGTGCCAGGGTCAGTCTGCAGGAAAGGCCTTTCTTATAGGGACCAGCAACTGGACAGGTATGTTAGCCAAGAACCTCACTCTCCACTGCCCTTTCTGCCTCTCCTACTTTGCATTTTCTCTTCCTGTTCTTACACACAATGTGGGCCTGGGTGGGTAGTCATTCTGTGGGACCCCAGGCGAATACGAAGGCCTTTGTGTTGGCATGAGGAAGATACTGTCTTACAGTTCACTCACAGAATACCAGTGTTCTTTTAGCTGCTCTGGAGAACAGAAAATCCCTTCCACTTCATCCCTTTGGTACTCTCTGCAGATCCTTTCCCCTAAGAAATCAAATTCCCAGCATTCCTGTTGTATGTTGTCTCTTACCGTGTAATCAACTCACTCATGTTTCCTTCCTTTCTTTGATATTGTCTAGGATGGGGGAACCAGGGGACGCCGCTGTGCCATTGAAGCAGATATGAAGATGAAGAAGTGAAGCCTCAGAGTTCCCTCTTTGAGCTGAACCTGAACAAGACATAGCTTGGGGCTTGTGGGCTCAGATCCACATTTGCTCTTAGTCAAAAGGCTGAGAAGCAATTATGGGTCCAGAAGAGAAGGTGCCTGGGCCAAATGACATTAGTTGAGAAAATCTCTTTGCAGAGAGTTGGAGTAGCACAGTTGCCCGTTTTAGGGCAAAAATCATGGGCTGTGTTAATGCCCTACTGTGTAGCTAGCAGATTGTAGCTAATTTGTACTGTCTTGTGAAGTGTACAGACTTTTTTAAAGAATAAACCTGTGAAGTGTGTGTATATAACAAACAGAAAGAAAACAAAGCCTTTGGTGTGTCCTTTGTGTTTGAAATGTGTTTTCTTCACCACGGTAACTAATCATGAGGGATGGATTGTTAGAGCTGAGGAGTGGGTTTATAAGCTGTTTGCGGCAACTGAGAAGAGGTAAGTAGCCAAGACTAAACTCGCGATTAGTGTTTTTAAAAGAATTAATAATGGCTATTTTATTGGACTTTCTTGAATGTTTGGAAAATGTGAAGATTATCAGGATCTAGTTCATACAATTCCTTAGGGGTTAGAGCGTGGACAAAGGCAGCAGAATAGGGCAGGAATGTTTCAAGCCAGGACTATCTTTGCTCATGCTATTGTTGTTTTCTTTTGTTTTTGTTTTTCGAGACAGGGTTTCTCCTGTAGTTTTTTTGAGGCCTGTCCTGGAACCAGCTCTTGTAGACCAGGCTGGCCTTGAACTCACAGAGATCCACCTGCCTCTGCCTCCCAAGTGCTTGGATTAAAGGTGTGCGCCACCACCACCCACACTGTTGGTATTTCTGTAGGTAGAACTCATGCACAATATTCTTCTGTCTTTTGAGGTGGAGTCTCTGTATTTTGACAAGGCTAGCCTAGAGCTAAAAAATCCTCCAATTTCAATTTCCTCAGTAGTTTGGATTACAGGTGTGTGTACCACACTGGGCTAAAACTGCTCAAACAACAACAACAGAAACTTACTGATTTATGTAAAGGTTAGTTTCTGAGAGGAAGTTTAGGGCCAGGCGTGTATTTTGGTAGTATAGTGGTACAGCTCTACTAGTTCTTGGCAATCTCCAGTGCTGGGGGAAAGAAATCACTTGAAAACAACATGGCTCATACCAGTAACCCTAGCACTTGGGAACTGGGGCAGGAGGATAGCTGATAGTTTGAGGCCAGACTGAACTTCAGAAGGAGCTCTTGTCTCAAAACTACATTTATGGGGCCTGCATGGTGTCTCAGTGGGTTCAGGTATCTGCTATCATCCCTGCAACCCACATGGTGGGAGGAAAGACCTGACTTCTGCAAGTTGTGCTGTCACCTCCACACACAATGGAGTGTGTGTTCTCATATGTATACGTGTCTGTGTACACACAAACTGTAATTAAATTTTTAAAAAATGTATTAAAAAACCTTGTGACCTTAGTTTTATCTATCCTAACTTCTGTTTCTAAATAAAAATGTTCATCAGTAAAATGAACTAGTATGAACCTTTTTAAAAACAAAATTACTAATAGGTGCTTTAATTTTTTATTCTTCCTTGAGGAAAAAGGTTTAAGAAGCATATGCCTAAAGCTAGGTGTGGTGGCGCACGCCTTTAATCTCAGCATTTGTGAGGCAGGGGCAGGTGTATCTCTTGTGAGTTCGAGGCCAGCCTGGTCTACATAGTGAGTTTCAGGCTAGCCAGGGCTACCTAGTTGAGACCCTGTCATTAAAAGAGAGAGAGGTGCCTAGAAGTCACAAGTCTTTACTGCCTAAAATAGAACTGTTTGTAAATTTGATGGCTTGGGATATGGTTTAGAGTTTATGAAGGCTGCCTTGATTTTGATCACTAGTCCTTTGTGTACCATTGTGACCCAAGCCTATTCCTGGCACTTGGTAGATAAAGGAGCATCAGTTCAAACTAATAATTGGCTACATAGCAAAGTTCAGGTCACCGCGTGATATACAATACCTTGTTCAAAAATGTAGTTTGCTAAGCTAAGGGAGAAGTTAGTCTTTGAGATGAAATAGAGTTGAGTCAGTCCAGGAGTTAGAATATGAAATGAGTCTCAAAGCAGTCCACAGACAGGCATGCCTTACAAACACCAAGGCACTAGAAGCTGGAAAACTGCTGGGCATGGTGGTGCATGTCTTTAATCCTAGCATTCCAGAGGCAGAGGCAGGTGGATCTCTGAGTCACAAGCGAGCCTAGTCTACAGAGTGCCAGGCCAGCCAGGGCTGCATGGTGAGACCTGGCCTCAATAAATAAAAATCTACAAAGTTTTTAAGTAGGGAAAGTTTGTGAATAAAGTACTCTAAAGGTAATTTTCGGTTGGTAGAAAAGATGTACGAGTTTACCAAGATATTAACTATTGGGGGCAAAACTAAGGAGGCATAGTTAGGACTCATGCTATTTAGGAGTAAAGTACAGATGAGACAAAAGGCACTCCTCCCTCAATGGTAGAGACTAGGCACGGTGATGCAGCTTTGTAATTCCAGCCAACGCTCGGGAAACTTAAGTAGAATTTTGAGTTTGAGGATATATATATATAGCAAGACACACAAAAGGCAGGGGCTGGTGCTCTTGCATCGAAAGTGAGTTTAGGACCTAGCACATCAGGCAGCTCACAACTGTTAACTCCAGCAAATGAGGTGCCAGCGCTTCACACTGGCATGTATACATAAATGGTAATTTTAAAGATCTTTTAAAAATCAAGGGAGCAACTTGAACAGAGGAAAAAGTTGAAACTTGAATTTAATGACAAAGCAGAAGGCCAAGAACTCAAGAATCTATTGAAAGCTGTGGCTAGATGCTGGGGCTGTATGTAGCTAGCTTTCCTAGTAGGCTTGAAACCCTGGATTCCGTTCTACCACCAGATAAACCAGATCCTTCTCGGCTGCCTACTGAGTGTGAAGCCAGTTTACGTGCCAACCTGTCTTTAGAAGAAAGAAAAACTGCAAAAGATAGTGCTGCTCTTCCAGAGGACCTGAGTTTGAGTCACAGCACCTACATGAGGTGGTTTACCACCACTTCTAATCCAAGGGATCCAATCCCTCCCTCTACTGGCCCATGGACACCTACACACACGGCATTTACACACCACGTAAAAATAATAAAATTTCCAAATGAATGAATGAATAAATGCTTCTGTTTTTATTCTGACAGATGTGACCAGAAGGATGCCAAAAGTAACAAGTGTTTTGAAACTAATGATTAATAAATTAATAATAGATTAAAAGTTGTATGTACTGAGGAAAATCTTATCCTCAAGTTTATTGCCTTGTTGAGTCCATGGATATTTGGTGATAAAGCAAGTCTGTAAGCCAGGTGTGCTTCAATTCTTCACCCCATTTTTGCACAGTATGAATACCAAGTTTAAAAATGGGGTAATATAAACATGAAGCTATTTTTTTATCCAAAAGATAAGTTTTCATCTAATGTCTTTCTTTAGCTGGCTCTTGTGCCTCCTAATGAAAGAAATTTCAAGACCCTTTCTATGAACTTGGAACATAGCAGTGTACTAGGAGTGTTGATTTGAATTAATTTGTTTTTATTTGAGTTAATGCATCTTTTCTGTGTGTTTACAGATGGGGCATAATTGGGTCTGGTTGAACTCTGGTTGCAGTGGCACCGAGGACTCTGAGCTGAGCAATGAGTACAGATCTGTCTTCAGCTCCTGGGACTCCAGTCTGGATCTTGATGTGGCCAGGTGGAGGGAAACTGAGGATTCGGATGCAGAGGCTGAAGAACTAGAGGAAAGCAGCCCAGAGAGAGAATCTAGTGAGTTCCTTGTGGAAGATGTCGAGAGTGAAGAACCTCAGGAGGAGGGAGAGCAAGGCAACAGCCAGAACCTTCTTCACTTCCTCTCTGAGGTAATGGTGAGGCTATTATTTCTACAGCTGGAAAGACCACACTTTACCCCCTTTCTTTTTCCTTTCCCCCTTCACTGTCATTTCTTTCCCCCGTCCCTTCCTTTCACCTTCTCTTTTCTCTCATTTTGAGATCAGATCTGGCTACTTAGCCCCAGAAACCCTGCTTCAGCTTCAGCTTTCCAAGGGCTGACATTTGCAGGCGTCCACCGCCCTGGCCCACCCAACTTTTTACCAGAGCGCTTATTACCCTTGCACGGTTCTACTACTGTTAGTCTTGTTTACTGAAACGAAGGCTCGGGACTAAAGAGATGACTCAGTGGGCTCTTGCAGAGGACTGAAGTTTGGGTCCCAGCACCCACATCAGGCAGCTCACAAATGCCTGTTAACTCCAGTTGCAGGGGATTCAATACCCTCTTCTGGCCTCTGAGGACACACACATGCATGTGTCATATACTCAGAAACAAACACACACACACACACACACACAATTTTTTTGTATGTATGTATGTATGTTTCATTAAGACAGGGTCTCACTATGTAACTTTGGCTGTCCTGGAACTCACTATGTAGACCAAGTTAGCCTGAAACAGATCTGCCTGCCTCTGTCTCCTGAGTACTGGGACTAAAAGCATGCACCACCATGCCCAGCAAATAAAAATAAATCTTTAAAACATAAAAACAAAATACAAGTACCACTGTTATTATGTTATTCTGCCCCCAGCACTTGGTGCTGATATAGAATATGGGCCAAATATATAGTTTGCAATTGAATGTCCTAAATCCACAGTCTTTAGGCCCCTGGGTCTTAGGAAGTAGAATTTTTTTAAAGATTTTTATTTATTATGTATACAGTGTTCTATCTTCATGCATGCCTACTTGCCAGAAGAGGGCACCAGATCTTATTACAGATGGTTGTGAGCCACCATGAGGTTGCTGGTAATTGAACTCAGGACCTCAGGAAGAGCAATCAGTGCTCTTAACCTCTGAGCCATCTCTCCAGCCTGGAAGTAGAATTTTTTAACAATTTAACTTTATTTTATGTACATTGGTGTGAAGGTATCAGATCCACTGGAACTGGAGTGAGCTGCCATTTGGGTGCTGGGAATTGAATTCGAGTTCTCTGGAAAAGCAGCCAGTGCTCTTAACCACTGATCCATCTTTCCAGCCCAGGAAGTAGAATTTTTGTATGCAGTGTTGCCTTATCATGAGTATCCTTGTTGTCTGTTCAAGTGTCATTACCTTGGTTAAGGGCTGAAGACCAATATATTGGAACAGTGAATTTATATTTATTCTGCAACTGCAAAGGAACATGTTCAAGAGAATGTACATCAAGTTCAGCAAGTATCTAGTTCAAATGTTGCCACTTCTATAAAAGAAAAAGAGTTTTAAGTTTTCTAGCCAGCTACTCCCAATTAATCACAATTGACAATTGAGATCAAAAATTATACCATAATCTGAAAAGAGCTAAGAATTATGTCTACATGTTCACTATGACCCACTGCCTTTGATAAAATTTAATAATTGAATGATTAAATGGGTTAAATCTATTTGCCATCCTAGACTTAGTCCTACTGACAGTGTGAGCATGTGGCATCACTGATGTATGGATGCTGGTTTCCATTGATGTTCCTATGCATCTGATAATAAACTTTGATTGCAGGTAGCTTATTTAATGGAGCCATTGAGCAGAAACTCAAGGGGAAACTTGTCCTTCATCTGGTTGGTTCCAGGCAGCAGGAGAGAAGGGAGATGGAAACTACCCAAGTGAAAGAGGAGCCCTGCAGACAGACTGAAGAGCTTGTAGCCAAGCTAGATTTAGTGGCTGGAAAGAAGCTATGATAGAATATGGAAAGCCAAAGACAGCTCCAGCCCCCACAGATATTATACCCTAGAGGGGCTGCCCACAGAGAGTGAAGAGGTAAACAACTTAAATCACCTGGTCTTCACAGGGAAGCGGAGCAGAGTGGCTACAAAACAGAGCTGGACCCCACAGAGTTAAACTTCTTGGGTTCAAAGTCTGACTTCAGCACCAGTTTTAGCCGTGTGATCTTCAGTATGTTACTGGATATTTAGAACCCCTGGTTTCTCTGCTCCAAACAGATTAGTGTTCTGCTTTAAAGATTTTTTTTGGTGAGATTTAATTGCAAGAATGCAGCCAGACATTGTAGCACATCCCTGTAATCCCAGCACTTGGAAGGCAAAGGCAGGAGGATCAAAAGTTCAAGACCACCCTTGGCTATACAACGAATTTCAAACCAGCATGGGCTATAAGACTTCCTGTTTTAAAACCCAAAACAGGGCTAGGGGCGAGCTAAATTGGTAGAATGCTTCCTTAGCATGCATAAAGCCTTGGGTTTGATCCCTAATTCCAAATAATCAGGGTGTAAATGATACACACTCGTAATCCCAGCTGTCAAGAGGTAGCTGCGGGAGGATAAGAGTTTTGAGGTTATCCTCAGCTGCATCTAAGTCCAGCTTGAGGTAAATAAGATTGGGTTGCAAGGAGATGATTCAGTGGAGTTTAGTGATACACACCTGTAGTTCCAGTTACTGGGGAGTCTGAGGTGAAAGGATCATGTGACCTTGGGGGTTGAGATCTGCCTGGGCAAGATAGTAAGACCAGGCTCTGTTGTGCCCCGATCATGACCCCCAGAGAGACCACCAGAGAGGCCCAGACTATAATAAGCAAGGTTTATTTAGCGTGATACGAACTAGTTTGGAACTCATCTCCAACCCCAGCTGCAGTGAGGAGAGAGTTCTAGCTCCTCCGTGGGGTGGGCTTTTAAAGGTGTAACTACAAAGAGGCCTTTTGAAACTGCTTTGGCACAGGTGCAAGGACTTTTGCTCTGTCCCATCCTGCTTTGTCAGCTAGTTTTTTGTTCTTAGAGCAAGGCCACCCTGTTCCTGAGTCAGGCTACTTTATCAGCCTGTACCAGGTGGCTGGCTGGGCTAGCTGATTGTCCTTGTGCTTGGAATCTCCCGAGTGGGAGGGGGGAAGGAAAGTGCTGTCTTTCTGGGAACGTGAGGCCAATCTGTGTTTTTAATTTTAAAACATTCTGCTAGGAAATTCCTTCTTGTCCCTTTGAGAATAAGGGGTGAGGGTCCCACAGCTAAAAACCAATAAATAGGTCAATAGGAAAAAGAGGGTGTTAGCAGCTAAAGGTGTTCACGACCAAGACTGAAGACCCAAATTCAGTCCCTAGAACACACATGCTAGAAGGAGAAAACTGATTGCTGAAAGTTGTCCTCTGATCTCCACGTATGCTCGTGTGTGTGTGCACATGTGTGTACAAATAAACAAAAACTAAAACAGCGAAATAAAAAGTCAGCTCATGTCAAACACAATGTGTGGCTCATAACAAGTAGTTATTGCCAGATGGTGGAGGTGCACTCTTTAATCTCAGCACTCAGAAGGCAAGAGGCAGATGGATCTCTGAGTTTGAGGCCAGCCTGGTTTATACACCAAATTTCAGGACAGCCAGGGATACACAGAGACACCCTGTCTTCGAAAAACCAAAACAAACAAAAATTGTTAGAGATTATATAT
Source organism: Ellobius talpinus (assembly GCA_001685095.1). Taxonomy (NCBI): domain Eukaryota; kingdom Metazoa; phylum Chordata; class Mammalia; order Rodentia; family Cricetidae; genus Ellobius; species Ellobius talpinus. The sequence goes on from LOJH01028391.1 coordinate 12,011, forward strand.
GGGAGTTTCCTCCTCCTATTTGATCCCATCAACAGCTGTCTCTGTTCTTATGTCCTCAGAGAGCATGTCCCCCAAACACAGGTAGAACAGAGTCAGACCACATCCCCCAAACACAGGCAGAACAGAGCCAGAGCATGTCCCCCATACACAGGCAGAACAGAGCCAGAGCATGTACCCCAAACACAGGTAGAACAGAATCAGAGCATGTCCCCCAAACACAGGCAGAACAGAGCCAGAGCAGGTCCCCCAAACACAGGCAGAACAGAGTCAGACGGTTGTTTTCAGCAGAAAGGAGAGCAGCAGCAGGAAATACAGCTTTCAGAATGAAAGTCTGAGCACAGTGGCAACAACCAGCTGCCACTAGTTTCTGGCCTTAGAAGTCTTCATCTCCCATTTTAACCTCATAGCCCATGCTGGGGCGGTAGGGGCGGTCTCTTTCCTGGAATAGGCAGGGGTTTCTCAGAAGATGTCTTTCCCCATAATTTAGTAACAACTAAATACATTAAATGTGGGACTACCTATGGTTGGAAAGTTTAGTGGAGGAAAGGGAATGGTACCCTGCTTGTACTCCTTAGGGAGGTGTCCATCCACAGGAATTGACTATAGCTGGCTGAGGCTTATTTTGATTTCTTTTTTCCCTGGATAGAACCCAGAGTTTGAAACATGCTAGTCAAACTCTCTACTGAGCTAACAGCCCCAGTGAGCTGTTTCACGCCCCGCTCCGAGCCCTCTTATTTAGCTTTCCCAGTGGTCCTGAACTTGCCGATGTTTGTCCTAATGCTTGTTTTAGCTTTAACAGAATCAGTCAACTTGGAATCTCATTATTATTATTATCTGGCCAGCTATAATAGCTAACTTTAAGACCACAGGTGATGTAGTAAAAGGTTAGGATTTTTTTTGGTTGTTTTTGTTGTTGTTTGGCTTGTTTGTATGTTTCCCTACAGAGGTCAACATCAGATTTAGAATTAAATTCACATTTTCATTTTGGGGCATTTAAAAATTGTTCAGATTATCACTGAAAACTTCAGTGATCTGTCTAACAAAAGTCATCCTTTTCTGATTTTTCTGGTAACTATATAGAATTGACCTCTTCTCACCTTACGTCTGCCTTCACTTATTCTGTATAAGTAAAGTTATGATGCAGATAGTAAATCTCGAAAGTTTCCTGTGCTTCTTGGGTTTCCCAGGGGGAGGCTCAGCAGGACTTAAAAGAGGAGGATCAGGGTGAAGGGGATACATCGGACGTGGACGAGCAGCCCCCGCCAGGTGACTATGATGATGGCATGAGCGCTCAGGAAACCCCCCTGGTGGATATGCTTTACAACTGCCCCAACTCCTCGCAACTGTAAGTACAGCGCTGGGGGTGTGGCTGCATGCTAGAGTGCCTGTGTCACACACAAGGTACTGAAGGTGATCCCCAGCACTGCTGGGGCTCTGAGCATAGACCTTCATCCAAGGTTGTTAGGATTCACGCTTTTATTTACTTCTCTTTATAGTTACTTGAATTTGTTACTATGAAATGAATTATTTTTATAAGTTTTGAAAGGTGTTACAGGTGGAAAATACAGTGCTAATATATACGTGCAAGCAAAATGCTAATGCACATGAAATTAAATAAATCTTAAAAACAACCAACAGCCTGTTTTGTTGACATTAAGAGAGCCTTTGTGGATGAGGATGTAGCTCAGATGTAGATGAAAAGCCCTAGGTTCAATAACTAGCACTGTGAAAAAGAAGGGAAAAGAGTCTCAGTCATAGATAAACCTCAATAATTGCTAAGTGATCTCTAGTATACAAAATATACCTTTTTAAAAACTACTGGAATGGGGCCAGGAGTACATGCCTGTGCTCTCAGCACTAGGGAGGCCGAGGCAGGGCCAGGAGTACATGCCTGTGCTCTCAGCACTAGGGAGGCCGAGGCAGGGCCAGGAGTACATGCCTGTGCTCTCAGCACTAGGGAGGCCGAGGCAGGCCAGGAGTACATGCCTGTGCTCTCAGCACTAGGGAGGCCGAGGCAGGGCCAGGAGTACATGCCTGTGCTCTCAGCACTAGGGAGGCTGAGGCAGGGCCAGGAGTATATGCCTGTGCTCTCATTGCTAAGGAGGCTGAGGTAGGAAGTTTGCTGCAAGTTCAAGGTCAGCATGGTCTACTTAGCAAGTTCCAGGACAGCCAGAGCTACAGAGCAAAACTGTCTCAAAATTTTGTAGAAATCTATTTTTAAAAATTACTGTTTTTCCCCCAAGACAGGGTCTCATGTAGCCCAGGCTAGCTTCAACTACATATCCTTAGCTATGTAGTTGAGGATACCTTGCTCCTCCTATTTCTACCTTCCAAGTGCTAGGATTATAAATTTAAGTCATCATGACCAGCTCTTTAAGATTAAAGTTCATGCGCTCCCTTTATCTTGCATGTATCCTGGGAAATTGTTAATATAATTGTTTTATTTTTTATAGATAATTGAGGGACTAAAGACCATATTTTACACATCTATTTATTTTGAAATATGGTCTTACTAGGCAGCTCTTGTTGGCCCGTGCCTTGTTATGCTCCTGCCTCTGACTCCTGAGTGCTGGGATTACAGGTATATTCACCATGTTCTCCTCAGACTATTTTTTGGAAAGCAAAATGTAGCGAGCTATGTTGGTACAGGCAGGCTGTAATCTTAGCACTCTAGGAGACTGATGAACCTGTTTTTGTGTGATATTACTACTGGGGAAATTCAAACAAACATCTGCTTACATAAACAGGGAACTGATCACAGACCAAAGTAACGATATCACCAAAGTCCAACTTGGTGAATTAATGAGTTTATTAGGGTAATTTACAGGAACTTAGGTGAAAGGTTACTTATTGGAGAATGGGCTGTCTGAAAGGTAGCATTGAAAGCCCATCCCATCATGGGTAATATCTCATGAAAACTGAAACCTTAGATCTCTCTGTATAACTTGTAGGCAGATCAGTAGATGGGAGAGTCTCCTTAAAAAGTCCTTACTATTTATATAACTTTGGTGGGGGAGGAGCTTGTGAATCTTCTCAGTTTCAGGGACTTCCTGAGACTTGCCAGTTGTTTGCTTCCTGATCTTAATGAGCCCCCTAATGAGTTGAAAAGGAAGTTTTAGAACTTCCTGAGTCTTTGTTGTGTCTTGTTTTGAGACAAGGAATCAAACCTGGCTGTCCTAGAACACGGTATGTAGACCAGGCTGAAACTCACAGAGATCCACCTTTCTTTGCTTCCCAAGTGCTGGGATTAGAGGCATATGCCAACATGTCTGACAACTTCCTGAATCTTCAAAGAACTTCATTTCAAAATGGGATGTTTAAATTCAGAGAAAATTGCATATATCTTCTGTATCTTAGGGGGAAAAAAGAAAGGTGAAAGGGAGAGAGGAGACAGGAGAAAGAAAAGAAAGCAACAGAATAATAGTGATGATGTCTGCTTGATCAAATATATTTTTTTTGTTTATTTGGTTGTTGAACCAGAGTCTCATGTAACCCAGACTGACCTAGAACTCAGTATGTAGCTGAGAGTGATCTTAAACTTCTGATCCTACTGTCTCTGCCTAAGGGAGATTATAAGCTTTGCCTGTTATCTTAAGTGGGGATAGAAAGCTGAATTCTTATGTTAAAGCACAAGTTTAAAGCCCCTTTAAAAAACTGGGCTTGGTGCCTCACATCTATAATCCCAGAACTCATGAGTTCCCTTGTTAACCTAATAACTTCCAGTCTGTCTACAAAGTGAAGCTTTCTGTCAAACAACAATAGCAACAGTCCCTAGGGTGCGGGGAAGGTAGAGGTAGATCCAAAGGTAGAGTGCACTGATATAGAACTCTTGGCCAGTATTCTCATGGCCTTGTGTTTTAGCACTGGAAGACAAGATCAGACAGAACAGGTGTTCACCAGGCTCTTCTCTGTCTCAGTCTGTAGTCTGTATTGACAGGGACAAGAGAAACAGACCTTTGGGGTCTAGTCCTACTGCACTGTACACCCACTCCCTTGCTTTTGCTCTCATTTATGTTACTTGGTATTTGTCTCCATAGAGGTAAAATAAACGTAAGACAGAGATTCTTAAAATATGCATAGTTGGTTAATTATGAGGTTACAAAACCTACCACAGTACATATAGTGCATACATTAAATACTTACTGTGAGGATGTAGAAATGAAGTTCTACAACCTAGTGCAAAGGAGCTGTTGTTACTTTAGTCTGAGTGATCAGAAACTTAAGGCACAGATGCTATTACAAACCAACCTCCCATCCAACCTCCCGTAAACAAACCTAATGACACTCACTGGGACACACACAGGGACAGGGGAGGACAAGAAAGGCTAACTGGGAAAAGGAAGGGGACTAATGGGACAAGAGATGGTAAGGGGGTGGTGGTGAATATGATCTAAATATATTAATGTGCATATATAAAAATGTAATGAAATCCATTATTATATAGTTAATATATGCTAATAAAAACATTAAATAAAATAGGAATGGCTGGAGAGATGGCTCAGCAGTTAAGAACACTTGCTACTCTTGCAGAAGACCCAAGTTCGTTTCCCAGCACCCACACCCGGAGGCTCACAACCATCTGTAACTCAGCTCCAGGGAATCTGATACTCTCTTCTGGCCTCCTCTGGCACTGTACTCATGTACACAGAAACACAAAACAAAAATAAAATCTTAAAAAATAAATAAAATAGGAAAAAAGAAAAGAAATTTGTTTTGTTCTTTAAATGTCTTGCTTGGATAGGGTTCTGTAAAATAATAGCATCTAAGGATAAGTTGAGTAAAGATCATAGTAAAATTATATGATTTGATGGTATGTGGTTTAGGTCCAGGTGAGGCCAGGTATGGCGGCATATGTCTTTAATCCTAGCACTCAGGATACAGAGACAGGTGGATCTCTCTGAATTCAAGACCAGCCTGGTCTACACAGCAAGTTATGGGCCAGTCAGGAATACATAGTGAGACCATATCTCAAAATGAATAAGTAAATAAATGAATTTAAAGAGCCTGGAGAGATGGACCAGCAGTTAGAAATACTAGCTGCTCTTGTAGAGGACTAGGGTTCGGTTCCCAACACCCACATAATGTAACTCCAGTTTCAGGGCATCCAGTGACCTCTTCTGACCTCCTCCATGGGTACCAGGTACACACATAGTACACATACATACATACAGTCAAAATATTTTACACATCAAGTAAAAATAAAATAATCTAAAAATCGACTCTAGATCTAGGTAAAATATTACATAATGAAAATAGTTATGAGGAGTTATTAAAATTGAACAGATAATAGGATTATAGTTTCACGTGGATTTATACCCTCTAGTACACGATGCAAAATAAGAATATGAAAATCTTTTTTTTTCCTGTGACAGGCTCTCATGTAGCCCAGGCTGGTCTTGAATTCGCTATGTAGTCAAGGATGATGAACTTTTGATCTTCCAGTTTCTGTCTCCCAAGTGCTGGAACTGCAGATGTCCCACCATGTTTAATTGTGAGAATGTTGAGATCAAAGTATTAAGACAACCTCTTTCAAGGGAATAATACAGTGTGATGTAGAACATGTAACATACCATTTGACTTTGCGAACAGAAAGCTTTTTTCTTCCTTCCTTTCTTTTTTTGGGTTTTTTTTTTTTTGAGACAGGGTTTCTCTGTGTAGCCCTGGCAGTCCTGGAACTCGCTCTGTAGACC
>LOJH01028392.1:0-11630 GCA_001685095.1 Ellobius talpinus
TGAGGACCCTAAGAGAGACATACATGGATCTAATCTACACAGGAAGTAGAAAAAAACAAGCTCTCCTAAGTAAATTGGGAGTGTGGGGAACTTGGGAGAGGGTTGAGGGGGAGGGGAGAGGCAGGGAGGCTAGCAGAGAAAACTGTACAGCTCAATAAAAATCAATAAAAAAAAGAAAAACAAAGGAAAATGGGAACTTACATAATTAAAAAAAAGTAAAGGAAAGAAAAGGAAAGAAAAATAGGGCTAGCTACGTAGAACACTCCCCGTTTGGAAATAACCAACTGAGCTCTCTTCCTCCATGCCACCATCAGCATGGGATCCCAAGAAACTGCCTAATATAAATACTCACTCAGGAAATGGTAGCAAGAGTGAGCGGCCACCTCTTGTAAAAGCTTCTGACTCACAGGGCAGCAGGATTATATACTGAGCTGTAGAAATCCCTCTTTTGTTCAGGAATTTGGCTTCATAGCCAAACAGTGGATGCAGCTGGTATGCAGATGAGGAAACTAATCCTGGGAGAAGTTTCACAACTTACAGAGAGCAGACAGTTCAGCCCTAAACAGTTGCCCTGTGTTGCTTCCATTACAACATGCTTCCCTCCATGCTTGCTCCAGTTGTATTTCCATGACCCATGCGTGTACAATGGCCTATTTTGAATCGAGTTTCAAAGATAGTCTAACTGATGCACTCAACACTATCCTATTTTGTTCTAAACACAGGAGCCAGTTGAGAAGTACTGGTACCAATGGGACTTCCCCTTTGTGGTGCTTTTATGGACCACTTATTGAACAAACTTCTCCAAACAATTTACATAACAAACTTAAGAAAACAGTAGGATAGACATTTTCCTGGACACTTCAACTATCTCATTCAGCCCTCACAAGTCCATCTACAAGAGGAGAAAAGGAGAAGAGATGCTGTGGGAGGGGGGATGCAGGAAGTATCTTAATTTTATAACATAGGAAACTGCGATGCTAGGTCACTTACCTAATAAGTAACAAAGCTGAAAATCACCCCTGGTTCCAGAATCCAAATTCATGCCCTTCAACCCAGCATAAGGTCACTCATTGCAAGCACCAACTCTGTCCCCAAATCAAACAAACACAATTTGTTTCCACATAGGAAAATTACATGTGCATGTTTTGTGGTTTCCAATTAGCAGACCCCTGTCTGAAGTGTGATCGTGTCCTGCCTTTGTCAAGGGGTTTGCTTTCCTTGTTAGTGCCTGCTCAATGAGGAAATCATTACAGTGATTTAGCAAGTCATCCTCAGTTTTTAATGCATATCAAGGAATAGGGACTGCTCTGTAGCCTCAAAGGCAGGGATAGAGACCAAGTATTAAAGTTTTGCTGAGCAATATTAATGTCCTAGATTGGTAAACAGCCACCTAACTCTAGGATTGCCATGGTCCCAGAGAACTACTCTCCATGCTAAAGAGCAAAATGAAAACAATTACCAAGGCAGGTCTGGGAGTCCTAGGAACTAGTACTGTGAGTTGTGAAGTACCATTAGCATTGCTAGAGTGTTAATGTCATCACACAGGCTAATAGACTTTCAGCCTTGAGCCATCTGAAATTACATAGTGTCGTAAAAATCCACTCAGGTGGGGAGCAGGAGATTGTCCTGTGTTCTAACCAATGCCTGCCTTTCATTTATTTCCTTGGGTTTTATTGATTGTGTGCCTACATTGGTATAAACATTGCATGGCTGTTGTTCTAGCTTCTACTGCATTGACAGCATCAACTATTTTCCAGCTACTCCATCCACAGAGCTCCCCAGACTAAACTTTTTGGGATGGTATATTTAAGCAAAACGGGATTCTGCAGGTTGGCCTAGAATGTGGGAGTTAGTCTGCCTATCCACCTCTAGCTATAGAAAAAGACAGGTTGTGGGTTCTCTTTAGACCACAGAATAAAAATGGGACACGGGAAAACAACAAAGAAACTGAAACAGGCTGGGGAAAACTTGCAGCAATAATGTATGTGCAGAACAATGCAGCCCCTCTCAGCTGCATGGTAGGGCCTGTGAGCATGTGCCTCCTTCCACACCAGCTCTGCAGTTTTGGATATTTATGCTTGGATACTTATTTCCACATCTGTACTTTAGGCCATTGATTTATCGTGACCAGTGCAGACGAATACACAATTTATAGAAGTTGCCAAAGTTGAGGTTTATTTAAGAAACTAGGATATTTTTGTCTATATTACTTATAGGTCTTTAGGGACAGCATAGTGAGACAGTTCAGTGGGTGGGCTGAGAAAGCCCATTAATGACTCTTAACTACACTCTTCACATATATAATAGTAAGCTCAGTAAGTTCTCAGTGCTTCAGTTTCCACAGAAATAAATTGCAATACTAGGACCCATGTCCTCTATTGCTGGCAATTACTATTTTTATTAAGGTATTTATTTATTTTGTGCATATGTATGTGTGTGTGCAAGTGCATGCACATGTATGTTGCCCCTGAGTGCCATGATGTGTGCGTGGAGGTTAGAGGACATCTTGCAAGAGTCAGTTCTCTCCTTCTAACAAGTGGGACCCTGGGAATTGAACTCAGGTGGTCAGGATTGGCAACAGGTGTCTTCAGCCTCTGAGCAATCTCTTCGCAGTTATGCCAGAGCCTTCTACAACAGTTTAGTCATTGTTGTCATGCAAAAGGGACCTTCTTTAGCTCCATGCTTCCCTATTTTYATTCTCTTTCTGGTGACATTTTGTTGAAGACATCCACGAATCCTGAAAACGCCTTGTGCAGTGCAGGAGACATTGAAAGCAACAATGCATAATCAAAGAGAAAAAAAATCACATTCCCAGATGCCCCAAGATGCTGTCATGTCTAGAACAAACAAATCAAAGCATTTTAGGAGGCTAGATCCTAAATCACAAGGCATTATTTACTCAAAAGTTGGAAAATGAAGGCATGTTTTTGACAACTGTGAAATTCACCTAGTTACTTTCACTATTGCTGAGATAAATTATTCTGATAAAAGGCACTCAAGGGATAAGGAGATTACTTCAAATCGACTTCAAAGGCATAGTCACCATGGTGGGAATGCCATGGTGGCAGTAGCTTATGAGAGCTGGTCACAATGCATCTGCAATCAAGAAGCAGAGAATCATTAAGAGAATCATTGGTGCTCAGCTCAATTAACCCATCTCTTTAGGGAATCATCATATCAACAGTTAAAACGGGGCCTTCCCACATTGATCAACCCTTCCAGATCCACCCTCTCATTCCATACCCACCCAACTTTATGTCCTCATTATTTCTAAACCTATCTAATTCAGTGGGTGCTGTCTAGATATTATCTATCTGTTGTCTATATAATGTCTATGAACTCTCAGGGGTGTAGTGACCCACTGGAGTGTGGTCCACCTACCAGGAGCCAGACCCTTGAGGAAAATAAACTCCCCAACTTAGTCTTGAACCATTTTAAATGTAACCCGAGAAGACAGCAAGGAAACTGACTTGCATGCTTGTATGGTGTCCATGATTGATCTTGCTTCAACCAGTTCAGAGTTTGTTTTCTAGTCACCCAAGATCACTAGATTAAAGGCTGAGCTGTAATCTGGCATCAATTTCAACCATGAGTTCCTAGACCATGCTCTTAGGCTTCTGTCTGTGTCTACTGATGTTTCCTGGTAGCATGGAAACTTGAGGCTGAAATCAGAGAAATATGAGTGCTCCCATTGAATTCAATGTAACTTCATTGGCATGTGTCTTGGGAATTGAACCTATTTTCTCTACCAGCCACACTGATTTACACTTTGTTCTAAGCAAAACTAACATCTTGACCCTGAATTTCACTGGATAAGGCATCACCACACAACAGAAGTCTTTATATGATATAACCACAGTTATATCAGATGTTCCTAGAGAGAAGTGGCAGCCCCATCAAGAATTACCTAATGTTACTCGTAGACACTCCCACTAATATTTGCATATGGTCTCAGAAGCTAGGCGAGCACTCTGTCTCTGAGCTACACTCTAGCTCATGGCCTTGGATGTTATCTTTCTACTTTATGTCTGTATTCTAGCCTGACCTGTGTCTGCTCATTCGGCTCCTCCGGGAGCAGCTCTAAGTGGTTCACTGTGACCCACCGCACTTCACAACAGAGGCTGTGCCTCCTTCAGTTTGGACACATACACTCATATGCGTGTTTGCAGACCCTCAGTGCTATTGCAGATGTAAATACCTACATTTGTGCTGCTAAAGACACAAGAAGGTCATAGTAGTGTGCTTTAAATTTCAAATCGTTGAACAGTACATGAACTACAACATAACATCAGATCATGTTATACTGTCATCCTTCTCTAACTGGATACGTTCTGATCTGAGGTAGGTGTACTTTCCTGAATGCATATTTTATTATATATAATTAAAACCTTATTAAAATCATAGCTGCTATAATTCAGAACCCTGCTACTTCATTTGGGTGCTATAGATTCATAAATAATACACATTATTTGTCTTGGACATTAATCTACCTCCACTCACGAAATGTTCTCCTGTGGATAGATGATACCCAACTTTATGACTATATCTCTGGCATCATCACCCTACTGCCAACCTGGGCTCGTGCATATGATGCTCACCTTGGACATCCCACTCCACAATTCCATGCTTTCTGCCTGTTACGTCTTGAGTCCATTCCTTCTTTTTCCCTAACAGCCTCCATGCTCCTTGTCACCTCATGCCTTTTCCTGGACAGTGACAGTAGCTATATAATCTGTCTTTACAGCTACTACATTTTATATGCAGTATAAATGCAACTTCATTAAGTTACCCCATTCGGCGATGCTACTCCATTGTCAACGTTGTTGACAGCTCCCAGTGACTTGCTAAGCACAATCACAGCTACTGGACCCACCCTACACACTGTGCTAACTATTCCCTTTGCCGCCCACCCATCCTTCCTTCATCATTCTCGTCACATACTTGGCCAATTTCATCAGCTCTCTTGTGTCATCTTACTGTCAATACTTTTGCTTCATATAATTATAATCTTTCCTCTTCTAAAGACATTTTTAAGTCCAGAGTCTTAATTGTGCTTATTCTACAATGTTCAATTAAAATGCTACTGTTTTTTTCATGAATTATTTTCCCCATTCCTTCCTGATGTAATGTCTCTCTCCTTTATTGCTTCATTCATCATTATGGAAACAGAATAGAAAGAAGGGGGAAGCAAATAAACAGGGGAAGAAAAGGGAGTTTCTAACTTCAGACTTGCCAGCTGAGAGTCAGAAATTCTACCACAATTAATGCTTACTGTGAAAGTTGCTGATGTAGCGACAATAATCGTTTAATGTAGAAATATTTTCTAAGGAATGTTAAGGTACAGTGAGTGCTTATGGACTTTGCAATAAAACCTTGAGCATGGCATTCCTCCTTTCCCAGACATTTTCTAGAAATTTCACAAAAAGAGCTATTAATTTTTGTTTACAGTGAAAATTGTAACTCCCTGTGTAAGTCTTTAGGATCTGGGGTTTTAGCTCATCAACTTCAATTATCCCGTCTGGTGCCCTTCAAAAACCAGCCTCTGAGGTCATTTAGGTTTCTTAGCAACTCTTTGAAGATAGAACCTCACAGCCTCCCAAATCATGTGAGTGGCTACTGTCCAGACAGTCAAGGGTGACACTTCTTTGAGAAGCCCACACCCACACTTTAATTTGTCTTTTCCTTTCTTTGAGTACCTATATCTTTATTCTACACTTACAATCTCCTTTTGCTAAACTCCAAGGCTGCTGCATCCTGGCTCTTCGGGAAATTCCTCTCTGTAGCAAAGCTGAGGCTCCTGGCTTCTTTGGGTGGCGGTCTCTGGAATGAACTCCTCGGACTGCAGGTGGCAGTGTAGAGCTGGGTCTCCCGCCCATGCCTGACTGCTCCTAACAGTATCTGTGGCTTGTGCTGAACTGTCTGTAACTACTACATGTAACTATCCATTTTCTGCTTGAATCTAAGACCCTGCACAGAAATGTTTAATATGTAACCAGAAAGCATGAGTCTGGATCCTACCTTTGCTGCTGGCCTTGTGTGATTACAAGCAAGCCAATCTGAGTTTTAATACCCCCCCTTTTTTCCCCAAGATATAGGACATGAATGAGAAGTTTCAGAACTGATGATAATTTAAACCTTATCATAAAATAAAGTTCACCAAGGTCACTAGAGAGCGTTGGAATTTATCTAAAAGGTTCTTAGCTAAGGGACTTTTACAGAAAACCCTTCCCCCATGTTCAGGGTACCTGTATGCATCTTCTTATCCTTTATAGACCTTTGAGACTTAGGAGACAGGCTGTGAGATGTATTCATATTTATTTCCTGAGCATAAGCACATGCCTAGAGCACTCTGCTCACTGCAGAAGCACTCAGGCTGCAAGTAATTATGCAGAAGGACCATGTGGTGACAGAGTGCTATATCGCAGAGAGTGAGATAAGGTATTTGATCAGAATCAGCTGAAGATTCTGGTCCATGATCAAAAAAGAAAACAAACAAACAAACAAAAAACAGGATCTATACTCAGGAACTGAGACTGTAGTGGCCTGATGGTTCATTTTCGACAGATACCACAGTAAAAGGAACTCAGTGATCACCCAATCGCCAGGGGTCATTTTGCAGGTCCTTATGCCAATTGCTCAAATGGGTTTCCCACTTACTGCAGCACGGAAGCTGCGGGGAGATGCCAGGTTTCCTCTACTGCCTAGAGGTTTTCTTCAGCCTGTCACATTGCTTACCTCTGAAAGCCCTGTTGCTAGGCAACCATGAGCTCTTTCAATCACTTAAGTTTAAATCTCCCTTCTTGGTATACTGGAGCGATGGTAGGGGTTACTAACTAGAAAGAACAACTCTGAAACTAGCTACTTTGTGATCTCAGCGCAGTTAACTTAATCAGTTTCTTCAACTAGAAAATGGACTGATCCTAGCTGATGGAATAATGATCAAGATAATAACGGCATCATAGTGCAAGTAGCCAGAGTCTCCTCAGGCCGCAGGGGTGCTCATGGAACCTATCATATTTCATTCAAGGTCAGTGACTAGTGTCCCCTTTCAGTCACTATGTCCTTTCAAAATATCAAGTTTGAAAAATACATTTTTGAACACTCACATTCAGAGGACTCTCCCTTGGAATCCTCTACGTTTAACATGGCTCTTGCAGCAGTATGAAGCAGAACAGAGATGTTCTGCTCTCCCCTCAGTTTGTCATTTTTTCCCCTGCAAATTTGCCCCGAGATCCCTCAAGCCTGTTGTTGAGCTCCGTGCCCTAGGTACCTTGGGCTGCCTCACAGCCAGAGCATGTGGGACTCAGAGCTGCCTTGTGTAACTGGATTTGACATTGTTGTTCATATTTCCCTGCAATGCACCACAGAGGTCTCCAGCAAGCAGAGCTGGTCTTCGGGCTGCAGCAGCTTAATAATTTATATTTCAATGTTGGAACTTAGAACACATATTCAGGATGGCTCAACTTGCTATTTCCCAAGTGCGTGGATATAAGGAGCATTTTGTAACTGATGGCTCTCAGGACCACCCTTTGGCTCCAGAGACAACCTCTAAACACAGTATCCTTTACCATGAGCTGGCAGCTCTGATTTTATTTTTAGCTTTTAATTGAGCCTTGTAGTGATAACTAACTAGTTATCTAACAAGTAATGCAAGGGCATGGTTCAAGACTCAAAAACATTTGCAAGTTCCCACAGCAACAATGTAATGACTATGTACTGGATTTGACCAGAGGGGGTGGGTATTAGATGTGGTTTATGCAAAGAAGGTGCTGAAAGTCAAGTGTGTCATGTGACCTGCCAAGAAGTGTTTATAGAGGATCTGGATCTTCACCAAAGACTCCTAACTCCAAATCTGCCGTTTTCTAGCTAATGATGCTCTTTGTCAAGTGTCAGGATGTTAACCTTCTGAACTCCCTAGCCAAGCTCCTGTATGTTAGAAAATTATATATACAATTTTAATTAGCTATTACTAAGAGTAGACAATATATTTTGAAATAAATACCTTGCTACATAAGTGTTCACAATTCCATCCCTGTTTTGATGAGGAAATTCAAGCAAAGACAGCTATGTAATTTGATATCTATCACATGAATAGGAAATGAAGATTCAACTACAGACCAGCTGGTGTCTGCTGTCAACAGCTGTGATCTGGGTAACCTACATAGCAGCTGCGTAGAGATAGGTTATAATGGTGACTAAGCAAGTCCACATACCTATTTGGGTCCCTACTCTGTGACCCCGAGATTGTGGAAACGATCCTGCTCTAAATCACTATGCCTTTTTCCCCCTTCTTTACAAAGTTGAAAAAAAAAAACACAACAATAGCCCCACATTCCTATTTGCCCAGATCATTTCTGGTTTATATCTGTTGTCCACAGTCAATGTTATCAGCAGACCTTTGTGCTCACAACAGGTTCCCAGAACAGAAGACAGATAATTTGGTAAGTAACATAGAGTTTCTCGACAACTATTCTTGTATGAAGAGTGAAATACTACATTACATTGTGTAATTAACTTGAGTGTGGATTCTTGCCACCCAGTCTTTTGCCATGATTAAATTATGAACATTATCAAGGTTTCTGTCTTTCACCTACAGAATGGCAACTCTTATACATGTCACTCATATTTATTATGAGGGTAAATGATCCACTTGCATTAGCTCGCATAAGTTGATTCTGTTCTTCATTCTACTGTCACTTATTTAATATTTAATGCACGCTGACGCTGAGAGTTTTCCACATACGCTACTTCTCTTCAAAATTAGATCAATCCATCAATCACCACGACCAGGTATTAAATCATGGCATGTGTGCAGATACGCAATATGTTCACGTGTTCCTGCTTTTTGTGTAATAAATGTCAGTTATGAGTGGACCTGGGTATTAGCTGATCATATGGAGTGGCTTAGTCATCAATAAGAAATGACAGTCACGGAGTCAACAGGAGTGCTAGGAAGACACCCGCCCCAAGCCCTTCATTTACTAGAAAACAAAACTGGCACCCAGTGAAGAGTAAATCTGACTTGCGTGGGCATAAACAAGTCTTTTTGATGGGTATAATGCTTCTTTATACCCCTGGAATGCCCCTGAAAAGCATGTATAAAAGTGTTTTAAGTGTGTATGCTGCTGTTGCAGTAAGAATTCTTCCCCCACGTTACGTCTTTCTGATCCTTGCATTTTATCTTTAGTTTTCATGAAACTGTTGTATATCCTCCATTGAGGAAGTAAACAGGACAACAGCCTTAAAGGAGATTGGGCTCTTTCTAAGAGCTTGCTGGCTCCTTAAATAAGCACTGCAGTGTCCATTAAGAAGGCATTGACTTGCTTTGGCTGTAGAGAAAGCCAGTTCTGGGGGAACATTCGTGGGAAGATAGTGAGACTGTTTCCAGCCTCGTGTAAGTGTCCACTCAGGATCTCAGGACTGAGTTAGTATGGGCGGGGAGGGTCAGTGAGATAAGCTCACTTCTTTGAGACATTTACACAGATTCCTGCTAGACGATTCTATCTTGCCATAGAGGCTGCCTGGAGAACTGAGCAGGCAGCTGGTAGGAGAGTGAATCAGGATTTATGTAGCCAGTGTTAAAGCATAGACTCTGATAGAGAGAGCTTATTGTGTGTGGTGAAGTCAGGGGAAGAGGGTGGGGAACTTGACAATTAATAAGCTATTGTTTGAGCAGAGCTCAAGCTTTAACCACCTGAACACACAAGAATTCTACATCTCTAATTAAAATTCACCATATTTTATGCAATTTCTTATTAAATTTACATCACCTAGATAGACTGGACACCAAGTGAAGGCAGCACAATTTCATCCTGGATATTACTCCAATCCAGAACCTGGCAAGAACAGTTTAATGATTCAACAGATATTTGTTACTCAAATACATGAATAAAGCACACAAAACAGCCCCTTAAACATGAAGACAGGTAGATCTGAATCAGGCAGACATCAAGTGGTGTCTCATGTGTGACGCTGGATGTCTGAAAGTGATGTGGGCACTCTTCTGTAGACAAGATCCAAGGTCAGTACAGCAGGGGAAGAGATTTTGTGTGACTCACTTCTGTAGACAAGATCCAAGGTCAAGCAGGGGATGAGATTTCATGTGACTGTTAAAACTGGGTTTCTGAGCTAAGTCCAGAAAAGGAGCCATATTGTTGGTGTGCTCTGTTCTTGTTAGACTTAGCTCAGAAGATACAAGTCTGAATGTCAGTGGATTAATCACTGGGGGCGGTCAGAAAGCATATTAGTGTAATTTAACCTCATGAGATCATTTGAAATAGGCATTCTGGCAGATTGTGGAAAGTCTATATCTTGGCTTGGTTTCTCATTGTAATTTGATGGAAAGCAGGATATTGATTTTTAAAGTAAAAGCAAGAAATATTTGGAAAGGTTTTGATCATTTCCATTAACATTATTGGGGTCATAACAAATCATTCATGTACTAAAACTAAAATATTCTTGTAGTGGAGCTGGGTCCCAGTAAACTTGTCCATCTCTCTAGCTCTTACTAGTAAAGCCCAGGAAGTGTTCTGACTATACTTCCAGAAACTGTCTCTTCATGACCTACCTACTCTGCTTGTCTCTCAATTCTTTCAATAAATGGTTCTGCTTAGAAAAGCATATTCCTTAGTTTGTTTAGTGGTGAATTAAAGATGTCTGGAAATTTCCAAATATGCATTGGGAACTATTAAGAGTTCCTTTTCATTTCCTTTTTGAATATGGTTTTCTATGAATAGTATAGGGTAGCATTTAAGGATAAGTCGGATTTGTGTATGAGTCATGCTGGGAAAAGAATCCATTCTGGGGTGAAACTGAAGCACAGCCAGATCAAAACCAGTGGAAAGAACACTAGTCTGTCCAACTATGCCTCAGAGCTTAGGCAAAGGACTCAAAGTGGGATATGTGTTCAGAAAATAGATATTCAAAGATGGAAAGGGGGCGGGGAAGAAATGGGATGGGTGTGTTAATTGTAATAATACAAAATAACATCCAAAGAGACTGAGGGACATGGTGAACAGTTAGTCATAAATATATAATCAAGTCGAACTTGTGTTTCATGAAAACATGGGCTCTTATATGAAAAGATGGCACAACTCTATCTTGAAGACAGGCAGATGGTGGGAATGGAGCTTGCATATTACCTGTGTGAGCCATAGTTGTTTTTAAGACTCTTCCCACATCATGGAAACCAAAGGTTCAGCAGGGCAATGAGACACAGCCATGTGGAAATTGAGAGCTCTGAGTTATAGCTTTGTGGAACTCAGGTTCAGTCTTCATCAAAGGTAGAGCACACCGATGACAACAAATGAAATTCAAGATGTCTCAAGTTGGAAGCTGGATGCTCACAAACTGCTTCTTTCTCTTTGGAGGAGGAAAAGTTAGACTTGGAAGGAGGTCAAGCTGTAGCAGAATCTCCCAGCAAAAGTGAGTAAAGTAGGGACACTGCCAGAAAATTCCTTCTAAGGACAAATACATCTTTCCTACCCAAAGCAAAGAGGAGATGCAAAGAAGACAGCAAGGGGGGAAGATCTCTAGACCTTTCTAGAATGCTTGCAAATTATCTTGTGAACTAGATCCTATTTTCCCCAGTTTTATAGACAAGGAAACCCAATTTCATGAGAACTAAGTGA